>OY992892.1:29968943-30251013 GCA_963921405.1 Cepaea hortensis | reverse complement strand
CATCATGTCTCTACACAGCACACTGCTACAGCTGGACCTGCCATGAGATGACTGCTACCCTTGTCATCTCCCCACAGCATCATGTCTCTACACAGCACACTGCTACAGCTGGACCTGCCATGAGATGACTGCTACCCTTGTCATCTCCCCACAGCATCATGTCTCTATACAGCACACTGCTACAGCTGGACCTGCCATGAGATGACTGCTACCCTTGTCATCTTCCACAGCATCATGTCTCTATACAGCACACTGCTACAGCTGGACCTGCCATGAGATGACTGCTACTCTTGTCATCTCCCCACAGCATCATGTCTCTGCACAGCACAGTGCTACAGCTGGACCTGCCATGAGATGACTGCTACCCTTGTCATCTCCCCCCAGCATCATGTCTCTACACAGCACACTGCTACAGCTGGACCTGCCATGAGATGACTGCTACCCTTGTCATCTCCCCTCAGCATCATGTCTCTACACAGCACACTGCTACAGCTGGACCTGCCATGAGATTACTGCTACCCTTGTCATCCCCCCACAGCATCATGTCTCTATACAGCACAGTGCTACAGCTGGACCTGCCATGATATGACTGCTACCCTTGTCATCTCCCCACAGCATCATGTCTCTGTACAGCACACTGCTACAGCTGGACCTGCCATGAGATGACTGCTACCCTTGTCATCTTCCCACAGCATCATGTCTCTATATAGCACAAATCTACAGCTGGACCTGCCATGAGATGACTGCTACCCTTGTCATCTCCCCACAGCATCAGGTCTCTATACAGCACACTGCTACAGCTGGACCTGCCATGAGATGACTGCTACCCTTGTCATCTCCCCACAGCATCATGTCTCTGTACAGCACACTGCTACAGCTGGACCTGCCATGAGATGACTGCTACCCTTGTCATCTCCCCACAGCATCATGTCTCTACACAGCACACTGCTACAGCTGGACATGCCATGAGATGAGTGCTACCCTTGTCATCTCCCCACAGCATCATGTCTCTGTACAGCACAGTGCTACAGCTGGATCTGCCATGAGATGACTGCTACCCTTGTTATCTCCCCACAGCATCATGTCTCTATACAGCACACTGCTACAGCTGGACCTGCCATAAGATGACTGGTACCCTTGTCATCTCCCCACAGCATCATGTCTCTACACAGCACACTGCTACAGCTGGACCTGCCATGAGATGACTGCTACCCTTGTCATCTCCCCACAGCATCATGTCTCTGTACAGCACACTGCTACAGCTGGACCTGCCATGAGATGACTGCTACCCTTGTCATCTCCCCACAGCATCATGTCTCTGTACAGCACACTGCTACAGCTGGACCTGCCATGAGATGACTGCTATCCTTGTCATCTCCCCACAGCATCATGTCTCTGCACAGCACAGAGCTACAGCTGGACCTGCCATGAGATGACTGCTACCCTTGTCATCTCCCCACAGCATCATGTCTCTGTATAGCACCACTGCTACAGCTGGACCTGCCATGAGATGACTGCTACCCTTGTCATCTCCCCACAGCATCATGTCTCTATACAGCACACTGCTACAGCTGGACCTGCCATGAGATGACTGCTACCCTGTCATCTCCCCACAGCATCATGTCTCTGAACAGCACACTGCTACAGCTGGACCTGCCATGAGATGACTGCTACCCTTGTCATCTCCCCACAGCATCATGTCTCTATACAGCACACTGCTACAGCTGGACCTGCCATGAGATGACTGCTACTCTTGTCATCTCCCACAGCATCATGTCCTCTATACAGCACAGTGCTACAGCTGGACTTGCCATGAGATGACTGCTACCCTTGCCATCTCCCCACAGCATCATGTCTCTACACAGCACACTGCTACAGCTGGACCTGCCATGAGATGACTGCTACCCTTCTCATCTCCCCACAGCATCATGTCTCTACACAGCACACTGCTACAGCTGGACCTGCCATGAGATGACTGCTACCCTTCTCATCTCCCCACAGCATCATGTCTCTATACAGCACAGTGCTACAGCTGGACCTGCCATGAGATGACTGCTACCCTTGTCATCTCCCCACAGCATCATGTCTCTGCACAGCACAGAGCTACAGCTGGACCTACCATGAGATGACTGCTACCCTTCTCATCTCCCCACAGCATCATGTCTCTACACAGCACACTGCTACAGCTGGACCTGCCATGAGATGACTGCTACCCTTGTCATCTCCCCACAGCATCATGTCTCTATACAGCACACTGCTACAGCTGGACATGCCATGAGATGACTGCTACCCTTGTCATCTCCCCACAGCATCATGTCTCTGTACAGCACAGTGCTACAGCTGGACCTGCCATGAGATGACTGCTACCCTTGTCATCTCCCCACAGCATCATGTCTCTATACAGCACAGTGCTACAGCTGGACTTGCCATGAGATGACTGCTACCCTTGTCATCTCCCCACAGCATCATGTCTCTACACAGCACACTGCTACAGCTGGACCTGCCACGAGTTGACTGCTACTCTTCTCATCTCCCCACAGCATCATGTCTCTATACAGCACAGTGCTACAGCTGGACCTGCCATGAGATTACTGCTACCCTTATCTCCCCACAGCATCATGTCTCTGTACAGCACACTGCTACAGCTGGACCTGCCATGAGATGACTGCTACCCTTGTCATCTCCCCACAGCATCATGTCTCTACACAGCACACTGCTACAGCTGGACCTGCCATGAGATGACCGCTACCCTTGTCATCTCCCCACAGCATCATGTCTCTGTACAGCACACTGCTAAAGCTGGACCTGCCATGAGATGACTGCTACCCTTGTCATCTCCCCACAGCATCATGTCTCTATACAGCACACTGTTACAGCTGGACCTGCCATGAGATTACTGCTACCCTTGTCATCTCCTTTCAGCATGTCTCTATACAGCACACTGTTACAGCTGAACCTGCCATGAGATGACTGCTACCCTTGTCATCTCCCCCCAGCATCATGTCTCTGTACAGCACACTGCTACAGCTGGACCTGCCATGAGATGACTGCTACCCTTGTCATCTCCCCACAGCATCATGTCTCTGTACAGCACACTGCTACAGCTGGACCTGCCATGAGATGACTGCTACCCTTGTCATCTCCCCACAGCATCATGTCTCTGTACAGCACACTGCTACAGCTGGACCTGCCATGAGATGACTGCTACCCTTGTTATCTCCCCACAGCATCATGTATCTATACAGCACACTGCTACAGCTGGACATGCCATGAGATGACTGCTACCCTTGTCATCTCCCCACAGCATCATGTCTCTGTACAGCACACTGCTACAGCTGGACCTGCCATGAGATGACTGCTTCCCTTGTCATCTCCCCACAGCATCATGTCTCTATACAGCACAGTGCTACAGCTGGACCTGCCATGAGATGACTGCTACCCTTGTCATCTCCCCACAGCATCATGTCTCTACACAGCACACTGCTACAGCTGGACCTGCCATGAGATGACTGCTACCCTTGTCATCTCCCCACAGCATCATGTCTCTGTACAGCACAGTGCTACAGCTGGATCTGCCATGAGATGACTGCTACCCTTGTCATCTCCCCATTGCATCATGTCTCTATACAGCACACTACTACAGCTGGACCTGCCATGAGATGAATGCTACCCTTATCTCCCCACAGCATCATGTCTCTACACAGCACACTGCTACAGCTGGACCTGCCATGAGATGACTGCTACCCTTGTCATCTCCCCACAGCATCATGTCTCTGTACAGCACACTGCTACAGCTGGACCTGCCATGAGATGACTGCTATCCTTGTCATCTCCCCACAGCATCATGTCTCTGCACAGCACAGAGCTACAGCTGGACCTGCCATGAGATGACTGCTACCCTTGTCATCTCCCCACAGCATCATGTCTCTGTATAGCACACTGCTACAGCTGGACCTGCCATGAGATGACTGCTACCCTTGTCATCTCCCCACAGCATCATGTCTCTATACAGCACACTGCTACAGCTGGACCTGCCATGAGATGACTGCTACCCTTGTCATCTCCCCACAGCATCATGTCTCTGTACAGCACACTGCTACAGCTGGACCTGCCATGAGATGACTGCTACCCTTGTCATCTCTCCACAGCATCATGTCTCTATACAGCACACTGCTACAGCTGGACCTGCCATGAGATGACTGTTACCCTTGTCATCTCCCCACAGCATCATTTCTCTATACAGCACAGTGCTACAGCTGGACTTGCCATGAGATGACTGCTACCCTTGCCATCTCCCCACAGCATCATGTCTCTACACAGCACACTGCTACAGCTGGACCTGCCATGAGATGACTGCTACCCTTCTCATCTCCCCACAGCATCATGTCTCTACACAGCACACTGCTACAGCTGGACCTGCCATGAGATGACTGCTACCCTTCTCATCTCCCCACAGCATCATGTCTCTATACAGCACAGTGCTACAGCTGGACCTGCCATGAGATGACTGCTACCCTTGTCATCTCCCCACAGCATCATGTCTCTGCACAGCACAGAGCTACAGCTGGACCTGCCATGAGATGACTGCTACCCTTCTCATCTCCCCACAGCATCATGTCTCTACACAGCACACTGCTACAGCTGGACCTGCCATGAGATGACTGCTACCCTTGTCATCTCCCCACAGCATCATGTCTCTATACAGCACACTGCTACAGCTGGACATGCCATGAGATGACTGCTACCCTTGTCATCTCCCCACAGCATCATGTCTCTGTACAGCACAGTGCTACAGCTGGACCTGCCATGAGAAGACTGCTACCCTTGTCATCTCCCCACAGCATCATGTCTCTACACAGCACAGTGCTACAGCTGGACTTGCCATGAGATGACTGCTACCCTTGTCATCTCCCCACAGCATCATGTCTCTACACAGCACACTGCTACAGCTGGACCTGCCATGAGATGACTGCTACTCTTCTCATTTCCCCACAGCATCATGTCTCTATACAGCACAGTGCTACAGCTGGACCTGCCATGAGATGACTGCTACCCTTATCTCCCCACAGCATCATGTCTCTGTACAGCACACTGCTACAGCTGGACCTGCCATGAGATGACTGCTACCCTTGTCATCTCCCCACAGCATCATGTCTCTACACAGCACACTGCTACAGCTGGACCTGCCATGAGATGACTGCTACCCTTGTCATCTCCCCACAGCATCATGTCTCTGTACAGCACACTGCTACAGCTGGACCTGCCATGAGATGACTGCTACCCTTGTCATCTCCCCACAGCATCATGTCTCTATACAGCACACTGTTACAGCTGGACCTGCCATGAGATTACTGCTACCCTTGTCATCTCCTTTCAGCATCATGTCTCTATACAGCACACTGTTACAGCTGAACCTGCCATGAGATGACTGCTACCCTTGTCATCTCCCCCCAGCATCATGTCTCTGTACAGCACACTGCTACAGCTGGACCTGCCATGAGATGACTGCTACCCTTGTCATCTCCCCACAGCATCATGTCTCTGTACAGCACACTGCTACAGCTGGACCTGCCATGAGATGACTGTTACCCTTGTCATCTCCCCACAGCATCATGTCTCTGTACAGCACACTGCTACAGCTGGACCTGCCATGAGATGACTGCTACCCTTGTCATCTCCCCACAGCATCATGTCTCTATACAGCACACTGCTACAGCTGGACATGCCATGAGATGACTGCTACCTTTGTCATCTCCCCACAGCATCATGTCTCTGTACAGCCCAGTGCTACAGCTGGACCTGCCATGAGATGACTGCTACCCTTGTCATCTCCCCACAGCATCATGTCTCTATACAGTACAGTGCTAAAGCTGGACTTGCCATGAGATGACTGTTACCCTTGTCATCTCCCCACAGCATCATGTCTCTGTACAGCACAGTGCTACAGCTGGACCTGCCATGAGATGACTGCTACCCTTGTCATCTCCCCACAGCATCATGAATCTGTACAGAACAGTGCTACAGCTGGACCTGGCATGAGATGACTGCTACCCTTGTCATCTCCCCACAGCATCATGTCTCTGTACAGCACAGTGCTAAAGCTGGACTTGCCATGAGATGACCGCTACCCTTGTCATCTCCCCACAGCATCATGTCTCTATACAGCACACTGCTACAGCTGGACCTGCCATGAGATGACTGCTACCCTTGTCATCTCCCCACAGCATCATGTCTCTATACAGCATACTGCTACAGCTGGACCTGCCATGAGATGACTGATACCGTTGTCATCTCCCCACAGCATCATGTCTCTATACAGCACACTGCTACAGCTGGACCTGCCATGAGATGACTGCTACCCTTGTCATATCCCCACAGCATCATGTCTCTGTACAGCACACTGCTACAGCTGGACCTGCCATGAGATGACTGTTACCCTTGTCATCTCCCCACAGCATCATGTCTCTGTACAGCACACTGCTACAGCTGGACCTGCCATGAGATGACTGCTACCCTTGTCATCTCCCCACAGCATCATGTCTCTATACAGCACACTGCTACAGCTGGACATGCCATGAGATGACTGCTACCTTTGTCATCTCCCCACAGCATCATGTCTCTGTACAGCCCAGTGCTACAGCTGGACCTGCCATGAGATGACTGCTACCCTTGTCATCTCCCCACAGCATCATGTCTCTATACAGTACAGTGCTAAAGCTGGACTTGCCATGAGATGACTGCTACCCTTGTCATCTCCCCACAGCATCATGTCTCTACACAGCACACTGCTACAGCTGGACCTGCCATGAGATTACTGCTACCCTTGTCATCTCCCCACAGCATCATGTCTCTGTACAGCACACTGCTACAGCTGGACCTGCCATGAGATGACTGCTATCCTTGTCATCTCCCCACAGCATCATGTCTCTGCACAGCACAGAGCTACAGCTGGACCTGCCATGAGATGACTGCTACCCTTGTCATCTCCCCACAGCATCATGTCTCTGTATAGCACACTGCTACAGCTGGACCTGCCATGAGATGACTGCTACCCTTGTCATCTCCCCACAGCATCATGTCTCTATACAGCACACTGCTACAGCTGGACCTGCCATGAGATGACTGCTACCCTTGTCATCTCCCCACAGCATCATGTCTCTGTACAGCACACTGCTACAGCTGGACCTGCCATGAGATGACTGCTACCCTTGTCATCTCCCCACAGCATCATGTCTCTATACAGCACACTGCTACAGCTGGACCTGCCATGAGATGACTGCTACTCTTGTCATCTCCCCACAGCATCATGTCTCTATACAGCACAGTGCTACAGCTGGACTTGCCATGAGATGACTGCTACCCTTGCCATCTCCCCACAGCATCATGTCTCAACACAGCACACTGCTACAGCTGGACCTGCCATGAGATGACTGCTACCCTTCTCATCTCCCCACAGCATCATGTCTCTACACAGCACACTGCTACAGCTGGACCTGCCATGAGATGACTGCTACCCTTCTCATCTCCCCACAGCATCATGTCTCTATACAGCACAGTGCTACAGCTGGACCTGCCATGAGATGACTGCTACCCTTGTCATCTCCCCACAGCATCATGTCTCTGCACAGCACAGAGCTACAGCTGGACCTACCATGAGATGACTGCTACCCTTCTCATCTCCCCACAGCATCATGTCTCTACACAGCACACTGCTACAGCTGGACCTGCCATGATGACTGCTACCCTTGTCATCTCCCCACAGCATCATGTCTCTATACAGCACACTGCTACAGCTGGACATGCCATGAGATGACTGCTACCCTTGTCATCTCCCCACAGCATCATGTCTCTGTACAGCACAGTGCTACAGCTGGACCTGCCATGAGATGACTGCTACCCTTGTCATCTCCCCACAGCATCATGTCTCTATACAGCACAGTGCTACAGCTGGACTTGCCATGAGATGACTGCTACCCTTGTCATCTCCCCACAGCATCATGTCTCTACACAGCACACAGCTACAGCTGGACCTGCCACGAGTTGACTGCTACTCTTCTCATCTCTCCACAGCATCATGTCTCTATACAGCACAGTGCTACAGCTGGACCTGCCATGAGATTACTGCTACCCTTATCTCCCCACAGCATCATGTCTCTGTACAGCACACTGCTACAGCTGGACCTGCCATGAGATGACTGCTACCCTTGTCATCTCCCCACAGCATCATGTCTCTACACAGCACACTGCTACAGCTGGACCTGCCATGAGATGACCGCTACCCTTGTCATCTCCCCACAGCATCATGTCTCTGTACAGCACACTGCTAAAGCTGGACCTGCCATGAGATGACTGCTACCCTTGTCATCTCCCCACAGCATCATGTCTCTATACAGCACACTGTTACAGCTGGACCTGCCATGAGATTACTGCTACCCTTGTCATCTCCTTTCAGCATCATGTCTCTATACAGCACACTGTTACAGCTGAACCTGCCATGAGATGACTGCTACCCTTGTCATCTCCCCCCAGCATCATGTCTCTGTACAGCACACTGCTACAGCTGGACCTGCCATGAGATGACTGCTACCCTTATCTCCCCACAGCATCATGTCTCTGTACAGCACACTGCTACAGCTGGACCTGCCATGAGATGACTGCTACCCTTGTCATCTCCCCACAGCATCATGTCTCTGTACAGCACACTGCTACAGCTGGACCTGCCATGAGATGACTGCTACCCTTGTTATCTCCCCACAGCATCATGTATCTATACAGCACACTGCTACAGCTGGACATGCCATGAGATGACTGCTACCCTTGTCATCTCCCCACAGCATCATGTCTCTGTACAGCACACTGCTACAGCTGGACCTGCCATGAGATGACTGCTTCCCTTGTCATCTCCCCACAGCATCATGTCTCTATACAGCACAGTGCTACAGCTGGACCTGCCATGAGATGACTGCTACCCTTGTCATCTCCCCACAGCATCATGTCTCTACACAGCACACTGCTACAGCTGGACCTGCCATGAGATGACTGCTACCCTTGTCATCTCCCCACAGCATCATGTCTCTGTACAGCACAGTGCTACAGCTGGATCTGCCATGAGATGACTGCTACCCTTGTCATCTCCCCATTGCATCATGTCTCTATACAGCACACTACTACAGCTGGACCTGCCATGAGATGAATGCTACCCTTATCTCCCCACAGCATCATGTCTCTACACAGCACACTGCTACAGCTGGACATGCCATGAGATGACTGCTACCCTTGTCATCTCCCCACAGCATCATGTCTCTGTACAGCACACTGCTACAGCTGGACCTGCCATGAGATGACTGCTATCCTTGTCATCTCCCCACAGCATCATGTCTCTGCACAGCACAGAGCTACAGCTGGACCTGCCATGAGATGACTGCTACCCTTGTCATCTCCCCACAGCATCATGTCTCTGTATAGCACACTGCTACAGCTGGACCTGCCATGAGATGACTGCTACCCTTGTCATCTCCCCACAGCATCATGTCTCTATACAGCACACTGCTACAGCTGGACCTGCCATGAGATGACTGCTACCCTTGTCATCTCCCCACAGCATCATGTCTCTGTACAGCACACTGCTACAGCTGGACCTGCCATGAGATGACTGCTACCCTTGTCATCTCTCCACGGCATCATGTCTCTATACAGCACACTGCTACAGCTGGACCTGCCATGAGATGACTGTTACCCTTGTCATCTCCCCACAGCATCATGTCTCTATACAGCACAGTGCTACAGCTGGACTTGCCATGAGATGACTGCTACCCTTGCCATCTCCCCACAGCATCATGTCTCTACACAGCACACTGCTACAGCTGGACCTGCCATGAGATGACTGCTACCCTTCTCATCTCCCCACAGCATCATGTCTCTACACAGCACACTGCTACAGCTGGACCTGCCATGAGATGACTGCTACCCTTCTCATCTCCCCACAGCATCATGTCTCTATACAGCACAGTGCTACAGCTGGACCTGCCATGAGATGACTGCTACCCTTGTCATCTCCCCACAGCATCATGTCTCTGCACAGCACAGAGCTACAGCTGGACCTGCCATGAGATGACTGCTACCCTTCTCAACTCCCCACAGCATCATGTCTCTACACAGCATACTGCTACAGCTGGACCTGCCATGACATGACTGCTACCCTTGTCATCTCCCCACAGCATCATGTCTCTATACAGCACACTGCTACAGCTGGACATGCCATGAGATGACTGCTACCCTTGTCATCTCCCCACAGCATCATGTCTCTGTACAGCACAGTGCTACAGCTGGACCTGCCATGAGAAGACTGCTACCCTTGTCATCTCCCCACAGCATCATGTCTCTACACAGCACAGTGCTACAGCTGGACTTGCCATGAGATGACTGCTACCCTTGTCATCTCCCCACAGCATCATGTCTCTACACAGCACACTGCTACAGCTGGACCTGCCATGAGATGACTGCTACTCTTCTCATTTCCCCACAGCATCATGTCTCTATACAGCACAGTGCTACAGCTGGACCTGCCATGAGATGACTGCTACCCTTATCTCCCCACAGCATCATGTCTCTGTACAGCACACTGCTACAGCTGGACCTGCCATGAGATGACTGCTACCCTTGTCATCTCCCCACAGCATCATGTCTCTACACAGCACACTGCTACAGCTGGACCTGCCATGAGATGACTGCTACCCTTGTCATCTCCCCACAGCATCATGTCTCTGTACAGCACACTGCTACAGCTGGACCTGCCATGAGATGACTGCTACCCTTGTCATCTCCCCACAGCATCATGTCTCTATACAGCACACTGTTACAGCTGGACCTGCCATGAGATTACTGCTACCCTTGTCATCTCCTTTCAGCATCATGTCTCTATACAGCACACTGTTACAGCTGAACCTGCCATGAGATGACTGCTACCCTTGTCATCTCCCCCCAGCATCATGTCTCTGTACAGCACACTGCTACAGCTGGACCTGCCATGAGATGACTGCTACCCTTGTCATCTCCCCACAGCATCATGTCTCTGTACAGCACACTGCTACAGCTGGACCTGCCATGAGATGACTGTTACCCTTGTCATCTCCCCACAGCATCATGTCTCTGTACAGCACACTGCTACAGCTGGACCTGCCATGAGATGACTGCTACCCTTGTCATCTCCCCACAGCATCATGTCTCTATACAGCACACTGCTACAGCTGGACATGCCATGAGATGACTGCTACCTTTGTCATCTCCCCACAGCATCATGTCTCTGTACAGCCCAGTGCTACAGCTGGACCTGCCATGAGATGACTGCTACCCTTGTCATCTCCCCAAAGCATCATGTCTCTATACAGTACAGTGCTAAAGCTGGACTTGCCATGAGATGACTGTTACCCTTGTCATCTCCCCACAGCATCATGTCTCTGTACAGCACAGTGCTACAGCTGGACCTGCCATGAGATGACTGCTACCCTTGTCATCTCCCCACAGCATCATGTATCTGTACAGAACAGTGCTACAGCTGGACCTGGCATGAGATGACTGCTACCCTTGTCATCTCCCCACAGCATCATGTCTCTGTACAGCACAGTGCTAAAGCTGGACTTGCCATGAGATGACCGCTACCCTTGTCATCTCCCCACAGCATCATGTCTCTATACAGCACACTGCTACAGCTGGACCTGCCATGAGATGACTGCTACCCTTGTCATCTCCCCACAGCATCATGTCTCTATACAGCATACTGCTACAGCTGGACCTGCCATGAGATGACTGATACCGTTGTCATCTCCCCACAGCATCATGTCTCTATACAGCACACTGCTACAGCTGGACCTGCCATGAGATGACTGCTACCCTTGTCATATCCCCACAGCATCATGTCTCTGTACAGCACACTGCTACAGCTGGACCTGCCATGAGATGACTGTTACCCTTGTCATCTCCCCACAGCATCATGTCTCTGTACAGCACACTGCTACAGCTGGACCTGCCATGAGATGACTGCTACCCTTGTCATCTCCCCACAGCATCATGTCTCTATACAGCACACTGCTACAGCTGGACCTGTCATGAGATGACTGCTACCCTTGTCATCTCCCCACAGCATCATGTCTCTATACAGCACACTGATACAGCTGGACCTGCCATGAGATGACTGCTACCCTTATCTCCCCACAGCATCATGTCTCTATACAGCACACTGCTACAGCTGGACCTGCCATGAGATGACTGCTACCCTTGTCATCTCCCCACAGCATCATGTCTCTACACAGCACACTGCTACAGCTGGACCTGCCATGAGATGACTGCTACCCTTGTCATCTCCCCCCAGCATCATGTCTCTACACAGCACAGTGCTACAGCTGGACCTGCCATGAGATGACTGCTACCCTTGTCATCTCCCCACAGCATCATGTCTCTATACAGCACAGTGCTAAAGCTGGACCTGCCATGAGATGACTGCTACCCTTGTCATCTCCCCCCAGCATCATGTCTCTATACAGCACAGTACTACAGCTGGACCTGCCATGAGATGACTGCTACCCTTGTCATCTCCCCACAGCATCATGTCTCTATACAGCACACTGCTACAGTTGGACCTGCCATGAGATGACTGCTACCCTTGTCATCTCCCCACAGCATCATGTCTCTGTACAGCACAGTGCTACAGCTGGACCTGCCATGAGATGACTGCTACCCTTGTCATCTCCCCACAGAGTCATGTCTCTATACAGCACACTGCTACAGCTGGACCTGCCATGAGATGACTGCTACCCTTATCTCCCCACATCATCATGTCTCTATACAGCACACTGCTACAGCTGGACCTGCCATGAGATGACTGTTACCCTTGTCATCTCGCCCAGCATCATGTCTCTATACAGCACACTGCTACAGCTGGACCTGCCATGAGATGACTGCTACCCTTGTCATCTCCCCACAGCATCATGTCTCTGTACAGCACACTGCTACAGCTGGACCTGCCATGAGATGACTGCTACCCTTGTCATCTCCCCACAGCATCATGTCTCTATATAGCACACTGCTACAGCTGGACCTGCCATGAGATGACTGCTACGCTTGTCATTGCCCCACAGCATCATGTCTCTATACAGCACACTGCTACAGCTGGACCTGCCATGAGATGACTGCTACCCTTGTCATCTCCCCACAGCATCATGTCTCTATACAGCACACTGCTACAGCTGGACCTGCCATGAGATGACTGCTACGCTTGTCATCTCCCCACAGCATCATGTCTCTATACAGCACACTGCTACAGCTGGACCTGCCATGAGATGACTGCTACCCTTATCTCCCCACAGCATCATGTCTCTATACAGCACACTGCTACAGCTGGACCTGCCATGAGATTACTGCTACCCTTGTCATCTCCCCACAGCATCATGTCTCTATACAGCACAGTGCTAAAGCTGGACCTGCCATGAGATGACTGCTACCCTTGTCATCTCCCCCCAGCATCATGTCTCTATACAGCACAGTACTACAGCTGGACCTGCCATGAGATGACTGCTACCCTTGTCATCTCCCCACAGCATCATGTCTCTATACAGCACACAGCTACAGTTGGACCTGCCATGAGATGACTGCTACCCTTGTCATCTCCCCACAGCATCATGTCTCTGTACAGCACAGTGCTACAGCTGGACCTGCCATGAGATGACTGCTACCCTTGTCATCTCCCCACAGAGTCATGTCTCTATACAGCACACTGCTACAGCTGGACCTGCCATGAGATGACTGCTACCCTTATCTCCCCACAGCATCATGTCTCTATACAGCACACTGCTACAGCTGGACCTGCCATGAGATGACTGTTACCCTTGTCATCTCGCCCAGCATCATGTCTCTATACAGCACACTGCTACAGCTGGACCTGCCATGAGATGACTGCTACCCTTGTCATCTCCCCACAGCATCATGTCTCTGTACAGCACACTGCTACAGCTGGACCTGCCATGAGATGACTGCTACCCTTGTCATCTCCCCACAGCATCATGTCTCTATATAGCACACTGCTACAGCTGGACCTGCCATGAGATGACTGCTACGCTTGTCATCGCCCCACAGCATCATGTCTCTATACAGCACACTGCTACAGCTGGACCTGCCATGAGATGACTGCTACCCTTGTCATCTCCCCACAGTATCATGTCTCTATACAGCACACTGCTACAGCTGGACCTGCCATGAGATGACTGCTACGCTTGTCATCTCCCCACAGCATCATGTCTCTATACAGCACACTGCTACAGCTGGACCTGCCATGAGATGACTGCTACCCTTGTCATCTCCCCACAGCATCATGTCTCTATACAGCACACTGCTATAGACGGTTCTCCATCAATCTGGTGTTATATCAACCATCTTAGCCTTGGAAGTTTCTTGCCCAAGTTGTTTTAGTCTGCTTGTCATTCTTACCCTTGTGGGATCCATTCTGGGATGTTTATTGCTGTTCTCCCATTCTATCATGAGTCTCTGTCCTGTCCACCTCCCCTTTCTTGCCTTTAATGTCAAATGTATCAACTACAGTTTGATCCTTTCCATTTATTTTTTTTAAAGAAAAATAATGCACGCAGTCCTGTTGCAAACACTGTTGTAACAAGTGATTGCTCTTCACATGTTGTGTGAAGTGATTACTCTTCACATATTCTAAGTCTTATTATAACAAGGTAAGGATAACCAGTCCTCTCTCCCTACATAACTGCTTTTCCTTCCCAGTGACCTCTGCATGGTGGACCAGTGATTGTATCATATCACAAGCTGTGGTCACATGGTGGACCAGTGATTGTAATATACCACAAGCTGTGATTATATGGTGGACCAGTGATTGTATCATATCACAAGCTGTGGTTACATGGTGGACCAGCAATTGTAATATACCACAAGCTGTGACTACATGGTGGACCAGAGATTGTAATGCTCATGCTGTGATTTTATCATGAGCCATAATTTGTATCATACCACAATCTGTGATTGTATTATAAACCAGAGTTTGTATCATACCACATTACAGAGATGTATCTAACTCAGTTATAATTTCTCTCTGAATGTTTTGTACCTTTGTGTTACTGCATGCCATTTAGATTTCCCTAGCTACTTCTGTTGTTGTGATCTTCCTTTCATGTAATCCTCATTACACTGGGCACTGCACTGTTTTCTATTTCTTCTCTGTTATTTTGACATGAATATTGCACCTAGACAGAAACTGTTCTATATATTCTGTCCCTGAAACGTGTATTCATGTGCATTTTGTCAACCTCTTATGTTGTTGTAATTTAAGTTAGGTCTTAGTCAGATACTACTCTCTGCTAGCGCTGAACGTTGGGCGGCGCTTACCAATGCCGACACCCCACATTGTGCCAACGGCTTCGGGCGAAGGAGTGCATTTGGGAGGGTACAATCCTAGTGCAAGGAAATGCAACCTAAAGACTAAATATCATGGCAGGGCAAACCAGACACTAAGCCTTGGTTGGCAGCTGGTCTAGGATGGAAGCTCCGACAGGCGGATAGTTAGATAAGTGCCTTGCTGATCCAGCAGCTTCTGCAGCTTGTCTTGTTCCAGACATATTGGTGTTACCTTTCCTCTGGAGTAAAGTAGGCAGGCCGAGAGAGGGATCATGCTGCATGGGCAACATATGGTCTATAAATTCAGCCCAGGCTTTGTGTTATGGAAAGGTATAACTCCATTTTACAAACTATCATCTGTCAAGACGGCAAGGTGCCAGTCAGTATGTTGTAAATACCTCTGAAACCATTATGTGTTCCACATCAAACAAATACAAATGACATAGAAAACTTGATATCACACTGCAGACATCTAGTCAAGTGAGTGTGATTATTGGAATGATCCATGACAAAGATGATATTTTGTCCCCAATATCTGAAACCACAACATGACTACAGCATATTAAATAATGAAAAGCAGCAAAATATGAAGCTGACATTATGTAATGTAATTCTAACACTGACTACAATCACAACAGAATGCTAAAGATAGAGGAAACATCAAGGTAGATTATGTTCTGTTCCATGCAGATCACTATCAGTATTCTCCGGAAATGTCTATTTATTCTCCGCAATAAAGCTGTAAACAGATTCTGCTACTGGGACAAGTACTCTTCCCTTGTCTTTTCTTAACACCTAGGAAGTCATTGAAGTAGCACATTAAGTACTCCCTGTTTCTATATGTGTTTATCTCTGGCCAGCATGCCCGTTTTTTCTAAGTGCAGTGCTTTGTCCTCTGTATTGTTCCTGTTTCCTGGATCTGTTACAGTAAATACAGTGTTGTGCAAAGCAGGTGATCTTAGCACAAACCCTACCACTGTTACCCTTGTCATGTGTTTTTGTTACAATTATGGGACACTCATAGGTTCCGTATACACATGTCAAGGCACTATGAGTTGAAATTTTCAGTTCCACTTTTGTTTCCAGAATCTGTTATGGCTAGGTCGACACCAGAACTGAATTCGGTACGGTCATTCTTCCTAAGGTGATGACTGAACTCAGCCTTCTGTGCACTAACCACTGTCATACAAAGTATAATCCCCAAAATTATGCCTACCCAGCATGTGAAGACAGGGTTCGGCAGACTGCGTGGAAGAAATCATCGTTATTTCAACGGGCAAGACGGTGTTTACCTGCAAAGTGTTGTGGAATGTAATGAGCACGGCACGGCACGTAGAGCGCTCTGGTCATCCACTGCACCTGTATTTATCTGCAATCTTCTTGACTTGTATTGCCTCACTTTAATCCAATTCATTGCGCAAGTCATTCTTCATCCAACTTCATATATCACCTTCAAGCCCTGTGGCGATGGGCAAGCTGCGAAGCGGCAGGCGTGGGTACGCTGGCAGCTGTAGTCATATACCTGCACACAGGCGGCTCAGGCCATATGGTCATCTTCTACTGACCGGAGCAGCAGTGGGATTCGGCAGCACCCTGACAACTGAGCAGCCCTCTACAGGAAAGCACTGCTCACCTCCACAGCATGAGGAAAGGGCTAGAAAAGGTGCCTTAAACATTGTTGCGCTATCAATACCTAACCAGCTTGCCGCGGTTGGTGGGTACCCTATACTGCGGTCGACATACAAACAAAGTAAAAACAGGTATAGCTAAAAGAGCAAACCATATTTCCTTGACAATCGGAACTTGGAATGTACGCACCCTACTTGATAGAGATGGCGCGTCAGGCCCAGAGAGATGAACAGCACTGATTGGAAGAGAGTTGGGCAGGTACAACATCAAAATTGCAGTCTTGAGCGAGAAACGACTTGCAGAAGGCCAAATATGTGAAATAGGCGCCAGCTACAAATTCTTCTGGCGTGGAAGGAAAAGCAAGGAAAGACACCAGTCCGGTGTGGGATTTGCCATTAAGTCGGCCCTGGTTGGCAAACTGGCTGTATTTCTGAAGGCTATAAACGACAGGCTTATGACCGTTAAGTTGCCCCTGCTGAATGGAAGGAAGCGTGCAACCATCGTGAGTGTCTACGCACCAACCATGACCAATGAAGATGACATCAAGAACAAGTTCTATGAGGACCTGCACAATGTATTAACATCTGAAACCAAAGGAGAAAAATTTATACTCCTTGGGGATTTCAATGCCAGAGTAGGCACAGACACCACCTCTTGGAGTGGCATTACTGGAAAGCATGGAGTGGAAATTCTAACAGCAATGGACTCCTCCTCCTTCAGATATGTGCCGAACACGATCTCCTGATTACCAACACAATTTTCCGTCTTCCCATGCGAAATAGGACATACATTGTGGATGTACCTTCGCTCAAAACACTGGCACCTCATTGACTATGTCATCGTCAGGAGGAGTGACAGACAAGACATTCGGGTAACATAATCCATGTGTGGTGCCGAAAATAAACATACACATCAAACCACCATGGCGTCTTCAAGGGGTAAAAATGCACACACAAAAACTAAATGTCACCCGCCTAAACAGCAAAAAAATGCAGCTGTTGTTTGAAAATATGCTGGAAGACGCCTCAAGCCCAAGGCTGCAGCTAAACAGGATGCAGAAACAGAATGGAGAGCCCTAAAGGACATAATTTACAACACTGCTATTGAATTCCTGGGTCCAGCCCCCCGAAAGCATAAAGACTGGTTTGATGAAAATTCCGAAGACATCAACCAATTGCTGGTCGAGAAACATCTTCTCCTCAAGGCACATTTGAATGACCCGAAGTCAACATAAAAATAAGAGGCCTTCAATAACATTCAGAGAGTAGTGCAGCAGAAACTTCGGCACATGCGGGACTCCTTGGCTGAGCAACACGGCTGATGAAATTCAAGGCTTTCCTAACAGGCATGATATGAAAAACTTCTACAACTCATTGAAAGCGGTCTATGCTCCTACATCACCAGGCACAGTTCCCCTCCTCAGTGCAGATGGGAGAACATTGGTCACCAATAAGAAAGAAATCTTTCAACATTAGGCAGAGCATTTCAGCAACATCTTAAATGCAACTTTCTTCTTCGATGATGAAACCATCAACTGCCTTCCTCAAGTTCCCACTAATGATACACTTGATGACATGCCAACCAGAGTGGATGTAAACAAAGCCATCCAGCAACTTTCCAGCAGTAAGGTGCCTGGTCCTGACTCCATCCCAGCAGAGATACACAAGGCAGGTGGGCCAGTCCTAATAGAGCAGCTTCACCAAGTCTTAACAAACATATGGGTGAACGAGACCATGCCACAAGATTTCAAGGACGCAAACAAACGTAAAGGAAACCGCCAATCCTGTGACAACCACCGAGGCATCTCCTTGCTCTCAATTGCAGGGAAGATACTTGCCAGAATTCTTCTCAATTGCCTCATGGCCCATCTCGATCAAGGTCTTCTTCCTGAGAGTCAATGTGGCTTCAGAAAAGAACAAGGAACTGCTGACATGATTTTCACTACAAAGCAGCTGCAAGAGAAATGTCAGGAACAGAACTCAGAAATATTCACCACTTTCACTGACCTTACCAAGGCTTTTGATACAGTCAGCAGAGAAGGACTGGAAGATTATGGCAAAATATGGCTGTCCATGAAAGTTTGTCCAAATAGTGTGGCTATTTCATGATGTTATGCAGGCAAGAGTACAGGAAAATGGTGAGCTGTCTGTGCCCTTTCTTGTCACCAATGGAGTGAAGCAAGGCTGCCTGGCAACAACTCTGTTCAGCCTCATGTTTTCAACTATGCTGACAAATGCATTTGAGAACAATGACATTGGAATAGACATCAACTACCGCATGGATGGAAAGTTGTTCAATCTCAGAAGGCTGAAAGCTAAAACCAAAACTAGCAGTGACACCGTCAGAGAGCTGCTGTTTGCTGATGATTGCGCTCTATATGCCAACTCAGAGGCAGACATGCAACACAATGTTTCAGCTTTCTCATATGCCTGTGCCAACTTTGGGCTCAATATCAACTTGGAGAAGACTGTAGTTATGTACCAGCCAGCTCCAGGGAATAATCACACTGTGCCGAATATCAAGGTCAACGGTCATAGACTAAGTGTTGTGGACAAATTCACCTATCTTGGCAGCACTGTGTCTCAAGCTGCTACAATTGATGACGAAGTGAATGCAAGAATCTCCAAGGCCAGCACGGCCTTTGGCAGACTGTACAAGAATGTATGGGACAGAAATGGAATTAGCCTGCAAACAAAGCTGAAAGTCTACAAAGCAGTTGTATTATCCACACTGCTATATGCTTGTGAAACCTGGACTGTTTATCTGCGACACACTGGGAAATTAAACAACTTCCACACAGTATGCCTTAGGAAGCTATTGAAGATTAAATGGCAAGACAAGATCCCAGACACTGAAGTCCTAGAAAGAGCGTCCATGCCCAGTATCCACACTCTCATGAAGAATCAGATTCGCTGGGCTGGTCACTTAACTCGCATGCCAGATCATAGGCTCCCTAAACGAATTTTTTACGGTGAGCTGCATTGTGGTAAATGCTCCCAAGGCGGCCAAAGGAAATGCTTTAAAGACACTCTGAAAATCTCACTGAAAGCTTTTGGAATTCATCATGACACCTGGGAGACTGCTGCCAAAGACCGAAATTCGTGACTTACATCATTACAAAAGGGTGCAGTCACTTGTGAAGCAACCAGGACTGCAAGAGCTGTGAAGAAAAGGCTGGACAGAAAAACCACTGCCAGAGATCCCCCTCCTGGAGCATCAAGCATTCTTTTTCCACATTGTCAAAGAACATTTTGAGCCAAAATAGGCCTAATCAGCCATCTTAGAACTCACGGCTCCATACTTTCAACCCCACAGGATGAAATGAATGGTCATCATCATTCGTGATGGACAAACAACAATCCCCAATGATTACAAATACTGACCTGTTGAATCCATGAGTAGTGTTCCATTTCTGCCTAATCTTAATCGCAGTTCAGAATTTTCAGCATCCTTCATCAGCAACTTTGCCTCCAGTTCAGCCACCTGTCTCTGTATGGATTCCACATGAAAAAATAGCAACCCAGTGAATGTGTTCAGACCACAAACAGCAGAGGAGACTACAATGATATTTGTACAAGCCATAGTAGATCTACAGTAAAGACAGTGAAAAGAATAACCCAGAATATGGACTTTAAAGTATTTACAAATGTGATTCAAGCTTGCGGTTCCCATTAACTACACCTAATAAGACAGTATTATTATTATTATTATTATTATTATTATTATTATTATTATTATTTAAATATTGAGCACAACCCACTACTGGCAACGCCGATCGCATTCTGGTATGAACCTAAGGCCTATCCACGTCAATATGGAAGCACTATACTCGAGTTTCGCCCTCATTTGTACTCCGGATCCGGTCAGGGATATGCACTACTGACGAGCTCAAATGAGGGCGAAACTCGAGTATAGTGCTTCCATATTGACGTGGATAGGCCTTAGGTTCATACCAGAATGCGATCGGCGTTGCCAGTAGTGGGTTGTGCTCAATATTTAAATTTCAAATCCCGAAACAACCACATAATCAATTGATTATTGCTCACTGGATTTAGGAGGCCTGGTGTTCCTTGCCAGTGAGAAGTCCTGATCGTTCGGGTCCCATCGATTGACGGACGTCGGTCGCGGCGATTGGGCAATCTTGAGCATAGCCTACGATGGGTAGCGTTGTGATGTTCTGTTGTGATAATTTGGTGTGTCCAGTGTGTGCCGCGTGGTTACACACTCGCTTCACACGCGTGATCCGGGACTGTTTCCGGATCCGGTCAGGGATATGCACTAATGACGAGCTCAAATGAGGGCGAAACTCGAGTATAGTGCTTCCATATTGACGTGGATAGGCCTTAGGTTCATACCAGAATACGATCGGCGTTGCCAGTAGTGGGTTGTGCTCAATATTTAAATTTCAAATCCCGAAACAACCACATAATCAATTATTATTATTATCAGCATTTCACAAGGTAAAGAATATTCTCTGCATTATATTTGTGTGAACTGAGGTGAGGAAAAAAGTACATAAGAGCTATTTCAAGCAATCGTGATGTATAGAAGCAATCCATGGACATTTAGCAGACAAGTCAGAAATTATATGGAAGCTATGGAAATGTGGTTTTATAGAACAATGATGAGAGCCCATGGATGGACAGAAAGAGTAATGAAGCTATCTTCAAAGAAATTAACTTACAAAGAGAACCTCACATCAGAAGAAGCATTTTACATTCTCATGGCATTATATGAGAAAGGAAAAGCTGGAGTACGTCATGACAACAGAAAGGTTGCAGGTGAGGAGAGGCAGCAGAGACCAAGAAAGGATGCTGGATAGTTTAACATCATGGCGTGGATGAAACCAGCATCAGAAATGATTGGCAGTACACAAGAGACGAAGGCTAAGGACATACATGATCACCAATGATACACGGCATGGACTATAAGAAGAAGAATCACATACAATTGTTAGACATGGGTGAGCATGGCTATTATCAAGTTAGGATAAAAAATACAAATTAACATTGACCAAAGAACTTTCATAAACAGACATCAACAAAATCAAGTGGTTTGACCAACATTCTTATCAGAAAGCCTTGAGACTATTTAGCTTTTCCCCACCCCTGAAACATATATAACGAGGTGCCATGAGACTGACTCTTATAGTAATCATTGGAGAGGTGATGGTTGTGGTCAAAAAACCAACAAATTGAGAAGACTTTGATGGAGCCTGGGATAGATGTTGTTATATTTGTTGGAACCTGTGATTAAAGTTGCTCTCTCTTGTACAACTGGAAGAACTGGGGATCTGGTAATGACTTTGTCACCCTCCAGCCAGGCAAACAACACACTCATTCTGAGCTTGTTTATGAACTCTCCAAGCGTAACAGCAAGACTTGGGTACTGACTACCTACCATCATTGTTGATAACTGCTTTGACTCTGTGCAGTCTCGTGGTGTGTAAAGTTTGTCCTTGACAGACTTCATCATAGTGAAGAGCATTGCCAATCCTCCCACTGCTTGCTAGTCTACTATCTGCCTTTATTCACTTCAGAAATGGGCAGTGCGTTTAATTAATGGTAAAAAGCTTACCGACAATTCTAACCAACATGACTTTCAGTAACCTTCAGTTACTGCCACTCCACAAATACTTACTTTTTAATAAGGCCAAACTAATACCGTATTTTACGGACTATAAGATGCTACGGACTATAAGACGCACCTTAATTTTTAAGCAATTTTTAAAAAAAAATAACATTTTTACCATTTTTATATTAATTTCGAGTATAAGACGCACCTGAATTTTGGAGGCAATATTTTGAAGAAAAATGTGCGTCTTATACTCCGTAAAATACGGTATACAAAATCCTATTTCAAAATGCTCCAAGCTACATTTGGCCATTGTTTAAATATAACGCAAGACATAGCGAACGACTAAATATACTTCATGTCCCTAAACCTAGGACAGACATACAAAACAAGCTTAGCATACTCTGCCGCTCAGTTGTGGAACAATCTTCCACAAGAAATCTAAAACACCAACAAACACTATACATACAGTCGCAACCCATTTGAACACTATCTCAGTACAGACTACATCCCCCCCACCCCCCCCCCCCAAAAAAAAAAATAATAATAATGAAAACTATTTCAAATGAAAACTATCTTAAACGACAACTAGCTAATAAAAATTCCCATATGTATGGTATGTTATACCTTTCTTAGGTATTTATAATGGCCATGTTAAAAATTGCCGGTCTCTCTGGCCGAGGGGTTACAACACTTTCTCCGTAATCCCGATTATCACGCAGAGTCTCGTAGCGGGCGAGAACTGGGAGCGGTTCTACCCCCGCTGGTGACTTGCGGGATAACTGAGCCGGCCGCTCAGAAAGCAATGGCAAACTACTGAGCGTAATCTTGACAAGAAATCAACAGACAGCTGAAAGATGCTGCTGTTGACAGCAATGTCCTGTAAAGGATATGCGAATTTAAAAAAAAAAAAAAGTTCAAAATTGCCTTAGTGAGTCATGTATTATTGATTATTTTCTATGTGTTTTAATGCTTACTGGTCTTTTGTTGTCTAAGATTAGCTTCACAAGTGATGTATGAATGAAATAACGTATACGAGGAAAGAGAGAAGAAGGGCAGAATGTTGGACGGGCCTGCTTGCCCAATTCTTAACCCTCTGAAAATAAAGTTTGTTCATTCGTTCGCCCTGCACAGCATGCGCCACATGGAAGTGAACAGTAAGCTTGATCAGTATAAAGCCTGACCCTGGCACATCAGTACACATGAATCCCTTTCTGTGATTGGTGGCAAACACTGGCCATAGAGGGACAGTGGTCAGAAATTCCTAGCTTCAAGAGAAGCACAGCAAGATCAAATGTCTGAAAACCCAGATTGTGTCTGATATCAACAGTATTGTTGGATCAATAAATAAGTTTGTAGGCATGTTTAAACATACGACATTGTTTCAGAAGTATTTGTATGTTTACTGTTTGTCATGTGACTGTCATCTTTACACAACACATCATAACTTACTACCGAAGCTCCCTTGATACTACTGAATATCCATATAAACAAAAAACATGAAAACAAAACCTTCATATCCATATCATCATGGCATATTGAGAATATATATTGCTAGAGCCCTTGACTACACAACACTCGATGGGTGATGAGGTCAGTGTGGCACAAACAGCCTGTACTCCTACATTTCCTGATCCCAGTTTATGAGGTAGAGCCAACTCCAAAGCTAGCTGGTCATTAAGCAAGTTTGTCTTGAGGGCAGTTTGAACCCAGCACCACCAAAATGGAAGACAAGGGCACGAAGCTACCACAGTTCCAACATTTCAATATATAAATCAACAAAAACACTGCCAACTAGGTCATTCTCACCTGTACTGTCCGGTATCTTTCATCCAACTCTCTCCTGTCTTTGTCTGCTGATGCCAGCCTCATTTTGAGATGTGAAATCTCAGCCATCAAGTGCAGCTTGTGATGCTCCAAGCTGGACCGAGTGAGCAGCTCCTGTAGATATGGTAACAGAAAACATGACTAATGATGACCACTAGAGTTGTTATCTTCATTACACAACAGACAACACGACTAATGATGACCACTAGAGTTGTTACCTTGATTACACAACAGACAACACGACTAACGATGACCACTAGAGTTGTTATCTTCATTACACAACAGACAACACGACTAATGATGACCACTAGAGTTGTTATCGTCATTACACAACAGACAACACGACTAATGATTGCCACTAGAGTTGTTATCTTCCTCACACAACAGGGATAGCAAGACAGTATTAACAACATCACAGATACTGAGTCACTGTTCCACCTGGTGAGGTGACCAGTTCTCATTCTTAATGTCTTTCCGTCACACAACTGGAACACAAACCTGGAATTCATTTTAATGACAACCTGGAATCTTTTGAGTGTTTAAGGGGAGTTGGGGAAGAGTCCGAGTGCTGCTATTGTTCAAAGTCAACCAATGTTGAAGTGAAATGCCAAGCGTGGGTGAGTGTGAACATGAGTGTCTCATGTGGGTAGGTGTGATCATGAATGCTCCATGTGAGTGAAGTGTGGACATGAAGTGTCCCATGTGAGTGAAGTGTGGGTGAGTGTGGTCACGAAGTGTACCATTAGAGTGAAATGTGGTCATGAAGTGTGGGTGACTGTGAACATGAGGTGTCCCATGTGGGTAGGTGTAGTCATGAAGTGCCTCATGTGAGTCAAGTGTGGACATGAAGTGTCCCATGTGAGTGCAATATGGACATGAAGTGTTCAAAAGAAGCCAGAGGAGGCAGAAAATAGCAATGTAGAGGTTAAATAGCAATGAGAGCACATGGCACAACACCAGCAAACAGATTCAAGTAAACAGTTTGAGAACATGTATCCTTCCTCTTGCTACAAATGAATTCAGTCATGGACCATTCCACAATTACTAAACAAGAAACTAGAGGTCTTTGAACTGAAATGTTACAGAAAACCTCTCAGAATACAATAGATCAAGAAGAACAACAACTGACATGCTACAAGATGTGAACATCAAAGAGCACTGGCTCATGGGTAGTGTCATGTCTTAGCAAATGAAATACTTTGACCACATTAATTGTGGCAGTAATTTAAACAGACTTCAGGCAGAGGTGCACAACTGGGAGGCTACACGCCTTATCCTGGTGCAAGGAAATGCAACCTAAAGACTAAATGTTATGGCAGGGCAGACCAAGCCATAAACCTTGCTAGGCAACTGGTCTAGGATGGAAGCTCTGACAGGCAGACAGCTAGAGCACTGCTTTGCTGGTCTTGTTGCAGACATATATGTGTTACCTTTCCTCTGGAGTAAACTAGGCAGGCCGAGAGAAGAACCATGCTGCATGGGCAACTCATGGCCTCTACAATTTAGCTCAGGCTTTTGGTGCTGTGGAGAGGTTATGTATTTTTTGTTTAAAGCACGACGTAACAAATCTCCGTCTGTCAAGACGGGAATGGCTCTTGGCAAAATAGACGGGTGTCAACCAGCACAAAGGTAGACACAAGACATTGAAGACAACTTGTATATGAAAATATACAATGAAGGGAAATTGGCAATGGTCCAAGAATGTTTCTGCCAGGTTGTGATAGGAACCAATGTCCTATTATTATTAGTACTATTATTTTTATTATTACAATTATTATTATTATTTTTATTAAGTATTTGACCCTGGCCCAAACATTTTACAGAATATTGATGAAAATACCACTAACAGCCAAAATGATTATTCTAAATGTTTTGAAAGACATTACAATACAAAGGCACCTGTCAAACATTAGAAATAATGTGGTCAACATTTTATAGTCACATTATGAGAAGACCCTAACTGGAACATACTGTAACAACTGGACAGATTCATGGGTGAAAAGAGACTGAGTAAGGCGATGAGAGGGATTCTTGACAGCCTCTCATCGCGGCAAGGACAGTAAGCAAACACATTCACACAATCGGTTTGAAATCATGAGATGTGGAGAAGCATGATCACCCACACCAGTTGGCAAGGAACCTGATGATGGTGAAACTATTTCATACAAACTTGACAAGAGATGTAAGAACAACAATGCAAGAGAGAAGAATTCTGAACCATCTGATAATAAAGGTCCCTGCATTCTTTCCATTAGAAAGAGAGATACAAATTTCAAAAGGCTGGACCAACTGCAGCTCTTCAACTAGAGATTAAACCTGCACCACTGTGTTAGTAAGAGAGTGCACTATCAACTACACCATGCAAGAAAATAGCATTATGGTTCCTATAATCCTATATAAGAAATTTATTGAACACTGAGAATCGAACTAGTGGCATTTTTTTTTTTGGGGGGGGGGGGGGGGGGAATAACACCTCAGAGTAAGAAAATAAATGCTGTTTCAATTGTCCCGTGACACTTCACCAGCAGTGAGCAAAGCTGTTGTTCCCACCCCTTGAAAGAATGAAAGAACACCACTCCTTGAAAGAACACCACTCCTTGAAAAAACACTACTCCTTGAAAAAACACTACTCCTTGAAAGAACACCACCCCTTAAAAGAACACGCGATTTGGGTGGGTAGCTAGAATGATGTAGCAGGCACTTCATTGAATCTCAAAAGTTGGTGAAGACTGACTTCACGGGGTCAAAAGTAGCTTGGTTGCTAGCTCTGCGACAAGTAGAAAGAAAGAAAGAAAGAAAGAAAGAAAGAAAGAAAGAGAAGGGAAGGGGGGAAGGAAGGAAGGAAGGAAGGAAGGAAGGAAGGAAGGAAGGAAGGAAGGTCCTGGTTGAATAGTTTCCATTTATTTGCGACTGCCCTTCGGGCTAGAGGCAGCCGACATCAATTTGTCCAAACAGCAGTGGTGGCGATCACATGAAAGCACGATTTCCGATAGACAACGGTCGCAGTCTCTCTATTAAGCGGATAGCCGCGGGGCTGTCTGGGACCGCTTGTTTCATTAACACCCCTTTACATCAACCATTTGTTGCTAACAGCTGACTGTTTCATATTTCATTCGGAAATACTTGGTCTACTCTGTGGTATCTGTGAGGAAAATACTTGGTCTGCTCTGAGGTTTCTGTGAGAGAAATACGTGGTCTCCTCTAGGAGTTTCTGTGAAGGAAATACTTGGTCTTCTCTGGGGGTTTCTGTGAGGGAAATACTTGGTCTTCTCTGGGGGTTTCTGTGAGGGAAATACTTGGTCTTCTCTGGGGGTTTCTGTGAGGGAAATACTTGGTCTTCTCTGGGGGTTTCTGTGAGAGAAATACGTGGTCTCCTCTAGGAGTTTCTGTGAAGGAAATACTTGGTCTTCTCTGGGGGTTTCTGTGAGGGAAATACTTGGTCTTCTCTGGGGGTTTCTGTGAGGGAAATACTTGGTCTTCTCTGGGGGTTTCTGTGAGAGAAATACGTGGTCTCCTCTAGGAGTTTCTGTGAAGGAAATACTTGGTCTTCTCTGGGGGTTTCTGTGAGGGAAATACTTGGTCTTCTCTGGGGGTTTCTGTGAGGGAAATACTTGGTCTTCTCTGGGGGTTTCTGTGAGGGAAATACTTGGTCTTCTCTGGGGGTTTCTGTGAGAGAAATACGTGGTCTCCTCTAGGAGTTTCTGTGAAGGAAATACTTGGTCTTCTCTGGGGGTTTCTGTGAGGGAAATACTTGGTCTTCTCTGGGGGTTTCTGTGAGGGAAATACTTGGCCTGCTCTGGGGGTTTCTGTGATGGACTATGGATAGAACCAGGCTACACAAGTCGCTTACATGTGTCTGTTGCTTCAGTATAGATTAGAAGACGTACTTATTGGAACATGTGTAAGAAACACAGTTAGGCATATGTACAGAAAGACAGACTGGCAGACAGACGGACGGACAGACAGAGAAAGAAAGAAAGAAAGAAAGAAAGAAAGAAAGAAAGAAAGAAAGAAAGAAAGAACGAAAGAAAGAAAGAAAGAAAGAAAGAAAGAAAGAAAGAAAGAAAGAAAGAAAGAAAGAAAGGGAAGGGAAGGGAAGGGAAAGGCAGGCAGGCAGGAAGGAAGGAAGGGAGGGAGGGAGGAAGGAAAGAAGGCAGGCAGGCAGGCAGGCAGGCATGCAGGCAGGCAGGCAGGCAGGAAGGAAGGAAGGAAGGAAGGAAAGAAGGAAGGAAGGAAGGAAGGAAGGAAGGAAGGAAGGAAAAGATGACGTAAGAAAGCAACCAGGAAGAGAATCCCACAGGACACATGAAAGGGCATGACAAATCTGCCATGTATGGGTACTGTTGTAGACAACAAGGACTAGGTGAGATACAGACATCTCAATGAGGCCCGACAACGGTGAGGTTATCATGTATCAAATAGATGGCGACCTGCACGACTCTTTGGCGACCTGCACTGATAACTTGGTTATTTTAGCACATCCAGGTGCACGCCTGTGAAACACGAAACAGCTTGTATGATGGAAACAATTCAGCTATAGCCATCTTCAACGTGACGAGCACACAAATGGAAAGGCAACTTAATTGATACAACAATTGATACAGTCAGGTATGACATCACACTGATGTTGGACAACAGAATGTCTTCATCCGACATACAGGACTTCACAACCAGCGAACGCAAGCAAGCAATTGATACAACTAAACAGCTCTTGCCATCTCCATCGTGACAAGAGCAGAAATGGAAAGGGCAGCTTGTGAGAACATTTCAGGTATTGCCATCTGCTTCTTGACAAGCACGGAAATAGAAGAAACAACTTGTATGGTGGTAACAATGTTAACTGTTGTCTCCTCCATTTTGGTAAGAACAGAAATGGAGCACACAACTTATATGATAGGAACTGTAAATTGTATTAAGGAAACCTTACAGCTATTGTCACCTCCATTGTGTCAAGCACAGCAACGAAACAAACAACTTGTATGATGGGAACTGTAAATTATATTATGGAAATTTAACAGCTATTGTCACCTCCATCGTGGCAAGCACAGAAATGAAAGAAATAGATCGAATAACAACTACAGAGAGGAGATACTGATGGATGTAGAGATAGAAAGAACAAGACTGCTGGTCGACATGCTACACTAACACATACAAAAGCTCGACCCAGAGACACCATCAAGACATCTCAGCATGAGGGGGGACAGTTGCGCTTGGTATTATTTTCAGGTAGACCTTGAAAAGACGTGGAAATACCCAGTAAAAAGACAATACACGACGAAACCACAAGCAAATAGCATTCAAGGACCGACGGCACGAAGATTCTCCGTGCCGTCAAACCGTGCGCACGACATTCCCGAATGCTCGATAAATCTGTGTCCATTATTAAACTATTCTGTCCCTGACATTTGTTACCTTGAACCATTGCACGCAAGTCATTATTTTTAATTAATTCTATTGCGGGCATTTGTTACTGGTTGGTACACGGCATTCAAAGGCTGCAGACGTCAGATTTTCCTTGGCCACAAGCCGTGCGCAGGATCTTGATCTTCATAAAATGCCCGGATAAATGTGTATGTAATGGTTTAACCCATTATGTCTCCTAGTTGTTACATTAATTCACTGTTTCGGAGCTGTCTTTAACCCATTATGTCCCAGAGATGTGCTACCTTAACACACACTATCCACGCTGCCACTTTAAACAGTACTGCAGATAGTTATTACTTATCACTCAGTTTGACAGACTTAGCAAGTGAATAAAAGCGAAGGTGGTCGCTGCAACTGTGAGATGGCTTTCAGAGACCGCATTCGATAAGGCAGATATCATCAATGACTCTCAGTCAATGTTCTGGAAGGTTAAGATATTTCTTGCATGAACAGTTGAACATCCTCGACAGTCTTGTGTCATGGCGCGTGAGCCAGCACACGAATTGATACATCTCGTAAAGATCGTAAGATGTGGAGAGGCGTGATCACCCACGCCAGTTGGCAAGGCACTTGATCATGATGATGAATAGTTGCGAGCAGAAAGTCAGCACACCTACAAGAGATGAAATGACTACTGTGCAGACCATGTCTGTGTACACGGAAATGACAAGGCCAATAGGCTGGTCTCCACAGCACCTCCGGAGAAACGCGTTTGACCAAAAGAGACGCGATACCGTCTATAAATGATCGTCTATGGCACCTGAAAGCTGAAATAAATGACTACAGGCTACTAAGACTGGCAGGATCGGTGATCCAATCCGACACTAACAGAAAGGACTATCCTATGTGTGCGTAACCAACTGGCCACTGAAACTAAGTGTCCCTTTTCTTCGATATTTTATGAGGGAGGGGGAGCATGTATAGTCATATCCCCTACGCCGTAATGTCGGTGTTGGATGACAAGTGCTGACACTAGTCTTGCCAAACTCCTCCTGAACTTCACTAACAATTAAAACATTCGACTGGCCATACTCCTGACATAGATACTGACAGATGTGACGCTAAGCTGGCCTGACACCTGACAGAAATACTGACAGATGTGGCGTTAGGCTGGCTAGACACCTGACAGAAATACTAACAGATTTGATGCTAGACTGGCCAGACACCTGACAGAAATACTAACAGATTTGATGCTAGACTGGCCAGACACCTGACATAAATACTAACAGATCTGATGCTAGACTGGCCAGACACCTGACATAAATACTAACAGATCTAATGCTAGAATGGCCAGACACCTGACATAAATACTAACAGATGTGATGCTAGACTGGCCAGACACCTGACAGAAATACTAACAGATCTGATGCTAGACTGGCCAGACACCTGACAGAAATACTAACAGATCTGATGCTAGACTGGCCAGACACCTGACAGAAATACTAACAGGTCTGATGCTAGATTGGCCAGACACCTGATTGAAACGCTAACAGAACCTAGCCAGAACAACAGAAATAGAAACAGCTTTGACGCACGGCTCGCCAGAACCTGACAGAAATACAAACAAAACAGCTCGGCTCAACAGAACAGGAAATAAATGTTTACAGATTTGGCGCTAGACTCCCGCCAAATCCCCCTGCTAGAAAATCGCCACTGCAGGTAAGAAGCCCTACTGGTAAGCTCCTGTAAGATATCACTAACAGTCAAAACGCTCAGTTCGCTAAATCCCTCACAGGAGTGCTATTACTAAGGGCAATAATGTCTCGCTATCACTGTAATTCTTAGACTGGGCTGGTATGATCACAAACTGGTTCATCATTACAGACACAATTTTGCGGAGCTCGGAAAGCAGAAACTCAGTTATCGACATAGTAAAATAATAGAGACACTCAACGACGGGCAGTAATGAATCCCTGGTATACGATCTTCAGTTCAACGTGTAGTCAGTCTGCAGTCATATCCCGCAGTAATAACTCTATTCACTACAATCATGGTATTTGTATTCTAAACATTAGTATGATTATGGATTGTTTTAGTCCATACTGTGCCTACTTTTAAGTGTGTATGTGTGTGCGTGCGGGTGTGTGTGTGTGTGTGTGTGGGGGGGGGGGGGGGTGCGTGCGTGTAAGATACATGGACATCACACATAGCTTGTACAAGTACATTGCAGAACGTGGCTCTCATCACGAGCCAGAGACAAGTGTCTCGGTCCTATTGTCAGCTACCAAACCTCATACATGTTTATGACCACAGTGCCTTTAATGTCCTGTGACAAGCTCTGGCTGCTACATCTGCCTCTTCTTGCAGGAACCACGCCCCCATCACTGCTCTTTCTAAACCAGTGGGTGTGACGTTCAGCATGGCCAACGTAATTCAGTGTCCGTGGCCTAGCGCTGTCTGCGAGCCCGTTTTGTTCACATCTTGCAGAATGTCAACGTGTTTCTTCATCTTGGTCTACGGTATTTTAAGAACTCTTCTATAACACATACATTTAACAGCCAACATTGTCTGCATTAGTGACTGCGAAATAGTGAATGACTGGCGTGCGTCCGTGTGTTGCGACAGGTAAGATGTATGTTCTAAACCACTGTACGTTCATGTGTTTGTTAGAGGTGTGCCATATGTTCTTACCACTGTTGAACCTCTGCATTGTTATGACCAGTCCACGTCTGACCTCTATTGGACAGTGTCCAATGTTGTTGCTTCTGGAGCCAAGATATTTACAGTTTGTACGGATCTCAGTGTCTTCACTATTGACTGTGATGTTTGTTGACATGTAGTTTTGTCTGTGGACATTATATGCTTAGTACAGAAAACGATTTTGATCCCCGATATGCCTTTTAACAAACAGGATCAACTGTTCTAATCCCTGAGCACTATTTTATAGGAGGACCGTGCCATCTGTTTATCTGAGTTCTGAAATTAGATTTTCACCAACTGTGAATGGATAAACAGTCACGTGCCTCATCGGGATTGAAGTTTGTCATTACATGCTACCATGGTGTCAGACTCGCCACAGAGGAAATGGCAAGGCCACCTCCGTGCGGTAAAGGTTGGGAAACTCACCACGGTGTGGCAGACCCGTATCGGCCGGGGTAATGAGACACCTGTGGGATGCTCTTTAATCTGAACGAGAGTACCACAGAGCAAGGTACCCACTTACGGTGTCAACTCAACAGCTGCGTCCATAGTCTACGTCCATTTTGGATGTGAAAAGCAATGAGAAAATACCAAATTATAATCCCAAAAAACTCAGTATGGAGTAGAAGAAGAATAGTAACAATATTGTTAATAATAATGATAACAATGCAGAAAACATTACAACGAGCCATTAGCCCCCCATGGACAACAATCACCTTCAAATGAATATCCTGTGAGGGTAAAACCGTGGGCAGCAGCTATTTGTGGTTGACTCAGTTACAGGATTATTAATCTGAGCCAGGGATGGACCCTAGTATAATTTCTCTTTGAGGTTGAACGGGGTAGGGGTAAAGGTATAAGTGAAATCGAATACATTACGAACAAGGATATTCTCATTCTGGTTAATCATCAACATTAGTTTAGTTTAGTTTAGTTTAATTTAGTCGATGGATCAACATCACGGCACACGGGTGTAACCCATAAGTGCTCCGTTCTCCTCCTAACTCAAACCTGAGTCTGGAGAAACTCAGCTCAGTGCACGAACTCCGTAGCACCGGCGAGGATCCTGAAATACTTTGGGTAGATTTTTAACTCGAGATTTTGCCCGGGCAGCGCCGTTAGGCTACTCTTTTTCGATTTCCAACTGCCAAGGGATTTTTTACATGCGCAAGGGCGTCCGATCTCACTACCCTGAGACCAGGGGAAATTTTATTACTAGAAGTCCACGTGAAAAAATCCCGGTCCTCACCGGGGAATGAACTCGGGACATCCAGCACTAGAGGCGGACACCATACCTCGAGACCACGCAGTTCCCCCTCCCCCACGTTGACATTATAACCAACAAGTACTGAGTCAACCGGTGTAGGCAATCATGACTGTCCATTCCTCGTCCTCTAGCAGAATGATTCACTTTACGGGCTGATATATTATTTAAAGTTGCGTATCCCTTACGGGACGTTGCAGTCAACATCAGCATTTTTCAGCTGTTGTTGATGTACTAGGCAAGTGTTACGTTCAGTAGTTTGCCATTGCTTTCTGAACGACCGGCTCCCATACCAGCACGTTATAGCACAACGCGACACGGTCTGCTGCACAAATCGGCCGCAGCTGAGCTTCGAACGCCTGGTACCCGGCTCACGAACCGCGTTCGCAAGCCTTGAGCCACGGAGCCGGCTGGCCCATGCCATAATGCAAGGCTGGCTAGAACTTTCTCTCGCTGTCGTCCTTTGCTTCTGTGTCCATCAATATTCCCAGCTGTTACAATACGTACAAACATTTCTCTTCTCACAATGTGGCACACAATGTATCGTCTCAACAAGCTGCGTTTCATCAAGACATATTGCCGTCAGGGCATATCATACGATTAGAGTTGTATCTTTTCGTTAATTCCGTTTCCTTCTTCCGGTTGATAAAAAAGTTCTAAAAGCGTAGATAAAAACCGAGTTCCGTATCAGTACATCTTCTGACACGATGTAATATGCCAATCAATGGGCCAAAAATAGCTCATCCACATGACAGGTGGATTGTGGGACAGCTGCCGGGTAGCGCTGTTTCTGCACGGCTGTGGGCGGCTTTACTCCCACACTGGCAGACGATAGATTCCTCACTGGCGAATGATGGCTGGCCATTTGTCTTTTTTGTTCAGAATCAAAGTAATTATATTGCTTCTTTTAGTGTATACCGGCTCCGTGCGAAGGTATTACGGACGCAAGTTCGCAATCCCGCATATCGCGTTCGAGATACTGCTGCGGGCGATTTGGCAGCAGACCGCATTGCGTTGGTTTTTTATGAAACTGTCGTTCAGAAAGGAAAGGCAAATTACTGAACGTAAATTTGCCAAGAGATAACAAACAACCAACAAAATGCTGGGGTTCATTGCGACGTCCTGTAAAGGATATGCAACTAACTTGTATTGTATATCGTATAGTCTTGGTGGTCGTGTTAGCCAACTGCCTCCTGTCTCGTGTGCTGCGAATTACTTCTGATACAGGTGTTTTCCCACTTCATGACTTCTATCTAGGCCTTCCCCTGTTTCTCCTTCATGTTGTCACATTTTCCACTTATTCCTTCGCCATGACATTTTCAAAGAACATGAAGTGTCTACCGAACGTAAACTTACCTAGGCAATCGCAAACAGCCAATAAATGGTGGAGTTGATTTCAACGCCTTGTACAGGAACATGCAGGTAACTAACATCTGCCACGAGTAACCACTTCCCTCTGTAAGTTAGATTCCATCAACACGTCCTCCTTACTCCCGGTTGTCTGCCCAGCGTGTTCACGACATCCTCCTACAGAAAGACATCTCTGCAGCTTATAAGTCACGTGTCACTAATCCGATTGTCCTTGTTTCACTTTCATTTATCAGAACCGGCTCTATAAGACCTAGTTTCCTCATCTCTGTAGATAAAGACATGCATGGAATATTCTTCCTTTTGTAGAATGTCTTGGCTGTATGCTTTACCTCTCTAATCCATCTTTCAGGGATCGGCGTGGCGGAGGGGTTATCGTCTTCGCGCTTTAACTACCTGTGCGCTGACGCCGATATAGATGGTTCACTCCTCACACTGATACCTTGGGACTTAAACCTTGACTTCTCGTTTAGAAAACAATAGCGAATTACTGAAAGAAAAGTTGCACAAAAAATCAAACCTGGGGTTGATCGCAACGTCCTGCAAATTACACACAACATTTTAAAACCATCTTCAAGCTTCTGCTATCAAGGCGCCCATGTATTTGAAGTCATTACCCTGCTTCCGAACTGCTCCATTTACAATGACATTACATTCACGGCAATTTCATTACATCAATAAACTCTTAGGAATGTAGTCGCCCTGTAGAGACGCAAATAGATACCGGATACATTACAGTGAAGTAACCCCATTCCAAATTCACTGAACCTTTGTGCACCATCATCACCAAGTGTTTCCGCCCATGGGCTGGTCGTGAAGCTTCCTGCTTACTACATCCCACAACTGTCTGTCTTGTGCAGCTTTCTTACATTCCAGGTATGTCAGCACTGACAGATCTCTGCTTGCTGCTGAGAAAACTCTCATCAGTCTACGTGTTCCTGTCTCCTGTCCAGTATTATGCCTTGTAGTAGTCTCGCTGCTGTATCTTCCTGTCTCCTGTCCAGTATTCTGCTTTCCAGTAGTCTCGTTGCTGTATCTTCCTGTCTCCTGTCCAGTATTCTGCTTTCCAGTAGTCTCGTTGCTGTATCTTCCTGTCTCCTGTCCAGTATTCTGCCTTGTAGTAGTATCGCTGCTGTATCTTCCTGTCTCCTGTCCAGTATTCTGCTTTCCAGTAGTCTCGCTGCTGTATCTTCCTGTCTCCTGTCCAGTATTCTGCCTTGTAGTGGTCTCGTTGCTGTATCTTCCTGTCTCCTGTCCAGTATTCTGCTTTCCAGTAGTCTCGTTGCTGTATCTTCCTGTCTCGTGTCCAGTATTCTGCTTTCCAGTAGTCTCGTTGCTGTATCTTCCTGTCTCCTGCCCAGTATTCTGCATCCAGTAGTCTCATTGCTGTATCTTCCTGTCTCCTGTCCAGTATTCTGCCTTGCAGTAGTCTCGTTGCTGTATCTTCCTGTCTTACAATGTGGCCAAGTCATGAGAGCTTTAACTTTGCTTCATTACATTTTCCATAATGTGTTCGTTTATCAATGTTCCAATCTAGTTCGTTCTTGCTATTCTTCGGTAACACCACATCTCTAGAATCCCCCATACGCTTCTCATCTCATTCATCCATGCCACACAACACACAATAAGACTGGTCACATGTACACGCGGAGGTTCCTTCATCTGAATTCTAACTATATTATTTGTCAGAATGTGTATTAATTTTTTTTCTCTCTAAATGCCCACTCTGCAATGCCATTTCTAATATTTGTGGCACGTTGAGAATTTCCCATTACATGTTGGTCTAAAACAGGCAAAATATCCTAGCGTGTTCACTACTGTGTCCTTCAATCTGAAATTGTAATGTTTGGGGTGTCCCAGCTATTGTCTTGCTTGTATAGTCTATGCGCTATTATTATATTATATTATATTTCCCGTTTTATTGATTTTGTTGAGGTGCCAATTTAAACAGCAAAGTTGTGAAAATAAAAGAGATAACAGCAATATAGATTACTGTAATAAATTAAATATGCGACAATAAGGTTCTCCAGCTGCAATAATAGGAAGAACTATGTTTTTCTCCCTTTTTTATCATATGACGGTTGAGGATAAAGGCTATCCGTCATTGCAAATTGGTACATTCATAAGTGACCGGCTCTTCTCCCATAGATTTACACACCGGGGGTTACTTTCAGTGCACGAACTCCGTAGAGCCGGCGAGGCTACATGCGTGTGCACACGAGATTCACACACACTATACATTTTGTGGGTGGGCTTTATCATTTTAAAAGTTAGTCTCAGTGACGACCTATTTGTCCGAGTTTTTCGCATTCTCAACTTCCGAGGCTTTTTAACATGCGAACCAGTACACAAGTCTTCCCAGTGTTTCGCCTTTATCTAAGTAGTCTTGCCGACCGATCTAATACCACAGGTCGTGAGTATAATACCTTCGGGTACCTCATTTTGTAAAGATCCACAACGTGATTCCTAACCAATCTTCTCCAGTTAGAAGTTCTAACGGCCACACAGTGCCCACAAACATGCGCCAACGGGAGTTCTGCTGAGACTGGCATACGATTCATCATACACAACAGATTCTCACAGACACCACCCCTGTGCTCACATGCACAACAGATTCTCACAGACACCACCACTTTACTCACCATAGACAACAATCACCCACAGCACCCATCACTGTACTCACCATACACAACAAACTTACACAGACACCATATATGTACTCATTAAACACAAATTAACACAGTAATCATTCCTGTATGCAGCAAACACAAATTACCACAGTAGCCAGCCGCGTCCTCATCATACACAAATTGCCACAGTAGCCAGCCGTGCCCTCAACATACACAAATTGCCACAGTAGCCAGCCGTGCCCTCAACATACACTAATTACCACAGTAGCCAGCCGCGTCCTCATCATACACAAATTACCACAGTAGCCAGCCGTGTCCTCATCATACACGAATTGCCACAGTAGCCAGCCGTGCCCTCAACATACACTAATTACCACAGTAGCCAGCCGTGACCTCATCATACACAAATTACTACAGTAGCCAGCCGTGACCTCATCATACACAAACTGCCACAGTAGCCAGCCGTGTCCTCATCATACACAAATTACTACAGTAGCCAGCCCTGCCCTCATCATACACAAATTACCACAGTAGCCAGCCGCGTCCTCATCATACACAAATTGCCACAGTAGCCAGCCGTGTCCTCATCATACACAAATTACCACAGTAGCCAGCCGTGTCCTCATCATACACAAATTGCCACAGTAGCCAGCCGTGTCCTCATCATACACAAATTACCACAGTAGCCAGCCGTGTCCTCATCATACACAAATTACTACAGTAGCCAGCCGTGTCCTCATCATACACAAATTACCACAGTAGCCAGTCATGCCCTCATCATACACAAACTGCCACAGTAGCCAGCCGTGTCCTCATCATACACAAATTACCACAGTAGCCAGCCGTGTCCTCATCATACACAAATTACCACAGTAGCCAGCCGTGTCCTCATCATACACAAATTACCACAGTAGCCAGCCGTGACCTCATCATACACAAACTGCCACAGTAGCCAGCCGTGTCCTCATCATACACAAACTGCCACAGTAGCCAGCCGTGTCCTCATCATACACAAATTACCACAGTAGCCAGCCGTGACCTCATCATACACAAACTGCCACAGCAGCCAGCCGTGTCCTCATCATACACAAATTACTACAGTAGCCAGCCGTGCCCTCATCATACACAAATTACCACAGTAGCCAGCCGTGCCCTCATCATACACAAATTACCACAGTAGCCAGCCGTGACCTCATCATACACAAACTACCACAGTAGCCAGCCGTGTCCTCATACACAGATTGCCACAGTAACCCTATGTGAACGGGCCACCTACAGGAAAACAGCTGGAATCAGGGCTTCATTCTGACAGAGAGATGCTAATGCTGTTGTTAGTAACAGTCATATAAACGACATATGAAACGACATCGACAATAATTCTCACCACAAGTTCTTGTATTTTATTCTCCCACACGGATAGGTATATCCCAGTGCTGGCGGGGCGAGGCAGGTGGCTGTATCCATTGCTGTACCGAGACATTCTTTTAACGTTTTTATAAACGGTGAACTTTGAGTAATGAGCACAGCATTTGTAATCCAGACAAATTCGTGCACTTTAGCTTAGGCAGTTCCCTATATTGGACACTGTTGCACTTCTCTTTTATGTCATCGCAGCATAGGAACACCAGCAAATGTTCTGCTCAAGAAGTCTAACGTAAAGCGGTGAAACATAACTCACTTTATACGAAACAAATCACCATACATAAAGTCACTGACTTACGATTATTCGATTTACGATTCTTCGCACTAAAGACATCTTTCAATTGTCACAGTCACTGACGTACGATAATTTGATTTATGATTCTTCACACTAAACACATCTTTCAATTGTCACAGTCACTGACGTACGGTAATATGATTTACGATTCTTCACACTAAACACATCTTTCAATTGTCACAGTCACTGACGTACGAAGATTCGATTTACCATTCTTAGCACCAAATACATCGTTCAGTTGTCATTATGCCTTGAACGGGTAATACTGGCTTCATATATGGAACACCTTAGCAACATGATACTTGTTTACCCACATGTTTGGACTTGAATATCTCGTGTTACGCTCGCAGCGTCCCTTCTCTGGTTGTCTTAAGATACGGATAAAGCCATTCATTCACCAGGCAGCGTTATTTACGCCAGTGAGAAAGCGCCAGCTATGTTTATGCTAATCGATTACACTGCAGTACATAATACTCATATATGTAAGCAGTACATAATACAGTTAAGTGAAAAACAACAATGCCTAAAGTAAAAGTGCTTTCCGAGACATCACGTGTATTTAGGGGCGCCGCGGTAACAGTGGGTAGCACGCTTCACTATCGGCTGGGTTGTCATCTGTTCGAGTCCTCTTCCAGGGGGAAGACTCTATTCGCTGACCTAAGGCTCTCAGGAAATTTCCGGGAAAGTAAAGGCAGGCGCTATGTAAATTCGAATACATAACCACCGGGCCAGGAGGCAAACGTCGCTTCACTCGGCAACTGCGAATCCCAACTACCAAGGTGCATGCTGGAATAATGTCCGGTATTATAGTTTATCTCGTGTAGAATCCTTAACAAACACGCGCGCGCACACTTTGGAAAAAAGAGGAAGACGGCACACTCTTCTTTGGACAGAACCGTAGAATCGACGATAAGGGCAAGGCTTCCCATGAGGCAGTTTGTTACAGAATTATAAGAAAAGCGAGCGGTACGTTTGATTGCTGGAGTCACACAGGTACAGTTGAAACCAATGCAGTACCGGGGAAGAATTGGGGGGGGGGGGAAGAAGGGGAGACAGAGAGAGAAGGGGGAAAAAGGGGAGGAGGTGGAGGAGAGGGGGAATCAATGCGCTTGAGCTTAAACTGTCGATGCGCTGACTGCGGGGTACGAGGTTCATTCACTACACCGGCCAGTTGGGCTTCAGCGTTGACTTTTTTGTTCAGAATTCAATGGCAAACTGCCGAACATAAAATTGTCTACTAAATCAACCAGGGGTTGGGGTTAATCGCAACGTCCTGCAAGGGACGTGCAATATATTTAGTGCACTAGAGCCTCAGTGGTACGGTGTTTAGTGCACTAGAGCCGCAGTGGTACAGTGTTTAGTGCACTAGAGCCGCAGTGGTACGGTGTTTAGTGCACTAGAGCCGCAGTGGTACGGTGTTTAGTACACTAGAGCCGCAGTGGTACGGTGTTTAGTGCACTAGAGCCGCAGTGGTACGACGTTTAGTAGACTAGAGCCGCAGTGGTACGGTGTTTAGTGCACTAGAGCCGCAGTGGTACGGTGTTTAGTACACTAGAGCCGCAGTGGTACGGTGTTTAGTGCACTAGAGCCGCAGTGGTACGACGTTTAGTAGACTAGAGCCGCAGTGGTACGGTTTTTAGTGCACTAGGGCCGCAGTGGTACGGTGTTTAGTACACTACAGCCGCAGTGGTACGACGTTTAGTACACTAGAGCCGCAGTGGTACGGTGTTTAGTACACTAGAGCCGCAGTGGTAGGGTGTTTAGTGCACTAGAGCCGCAGTTGTACGGTGTTTAGTGCACTAGAGCCGCAGTGGTACAATGTTTAGTGCACTAGAGCCGCAGTTGTACGGTGTTTAGTGCACTAGAGCCGCAGTTGTACGGTGTTTAGTGCACTTGCCTGCCGGCACTCTGGTCCTGGTATAGTTCTACGGCGGGTGGGGGGGGGGGGGTCGATTCAGCCTCGCGAGATGGAAACCAGACAATTTTCTGGGAACCGTCTTGGAGGTAATGGCGACGAGCGAGGGAACTGGCCGCCGCGCCTCATGTGTCGTGCCTATGTGAAGATGTGACACGTCACACCCTACGGGCAGTACCTGCTGCAGGACTGCTGTACTAGACTATGTGAAGATGTGACACGTCACACCCCACGGGCAGTACCTGCTGCAGGACTGCTGTACTAGACTATGTGAAGATGTGACACGTCACACCCCACTGGCAGTACCTGCTGCAGGACTGCTGTACTAGACTATGTGAAGATGTGACACGTCACACCCCACGGGCAGTACCTGCTGCAGGACTGCTGTACTAGACTATGTGAAGATGTGACACGTCACACCCCACGGGCAGTACCTGCTGCAGGACTGCTGTACTAGACTATGTGAAGATGTGACACGTCACACCCCACTGGCAGTACCTGCTGCAGGACTGCTGTACTAGACTATGTGAAGATGTGACACGTCACACCCCACGGGCAGTACCTGCTGCAGGACTGCTGTACTAGACTATGTGAAGATGTGACACGTCACACCCCACTGGCAGTACCTGCTGCAGGACTGCTGTACTAGACTATGTGAAGATGTGACACGTCACACCCCACTGGCAGTACCTGCTGCAGGACTGCTGTACTAGACTATGTGAAGATGTGACACGTCACACCACACTGGCAGTACCTGCTGCAGGACTGCTGTACTAGACTATGTGAAGATGTGACACGTCACACCACACTGGCAGTACCTGCTGCAGGACTGCTGTATGAGTCCATGTGTGCGTTGTGTGAATAATTTACATTGATGAGGCCTGCAGTCAATGGCTGAGTTTCAATGACGTCCATAATACATGTAGGCCACAGACTCCAATCTCTGTGCCCACTCATACAGCTGTCTATTTGTATATTGCCCAGTGCGTTCACGTATGTCTACATCCTTTCTTTTCTTCTGTAAGTGCTGCTCAATACCTGCAAAATGTATGATCCAATGATCTCACACGTTTCCCAGCGAAAGATATCTCCAGATAGTGCTCAGGCTCACCAGTCGCTGGGCCCATGTTTAATCCCTCGCTGAGAATTCATTTTTTTACTCTTTCGTGTTCAGTGGCTTACGACGGACCCGTGGCGGGGCCTGCGTAGTCACGTGGTGAGCTCTTCTGCCTTGTGCTCTGGAGGTCTTGGGATCGTGTCCGGGATCCGTCATTCGGTTCGTCAGTGCAATTTTTGGGGGACTCCGGAGCTAAGGAATCAGTGCTGACTGAGGTGCTTTGGGCAGACATTTAGCCGCTGTGCGGAGAGTGTCAGCTATATGGGGTAACACCCGGTGCAATGAAGTCGATCGTCTTGCCTTTTACCAGCTATTGATGGACCCAGTCTGGCAACATTTGTTCTTGCCTTGGGAGGTCTAATCCTGAATCAGATATACACATGACTTTGATTCACAACTGTACGAGATATGTGCAGGTTTTCATGGAGCGTAACAAGTGAAGGTTTAACTGGGATCTCAAATGTGTGTACACTGCAGCAATCTTGAAAGATTTACTCGCCAAAATAGGTACCAGGAAAGCCACCAATTAAATCTGGCTGCTGGGGAAACACGTACAGAGAACACTCGGATTCCACGAGCTGCACCTAGGACAGAGGTAAGACTTCAACTGTCCACAAAGGCAGGCTGTTTCTGCATATCTTCAATGCTTAGATCTTGATGTTGTTGTTGCTAATGACTCCAATAGCATACGCAGATCCCATATTAATGACTAAAATAACTCACACATCAATGACTCCAATAACATACTCAGAGCCCATATTAATAAGTAAAATAATGTACACATCAAAGACCCCAATAACATACCCAGACCTCCACAATTATGACTCCAATAACATAACCCAGACCCCACACTCACGACTCCAATACAATCAGTAGTTGGTTTCGGGTTGTACGATTGGAAGATCTGGAGACTGACGATGACGTTGTTCCATACAGAATAGCATACATCAATGTGTGGTCCTCGGTTCGCTTCATCACAATGGATACCGTGGGAAGGGGATCTGTGAGGATACCCCATCTGATTATGTTGTGACACAGTACATCGTGCTGACGATTCAATATGTCGTGATCTGGTACAGGTGATGGTCTAACACTGCAAAGCACCTCGGCAGTATCTGCCATAGATTGCCTTTACCGTGAGTATACAATGACTGCCCTGTGCATTCCTTCCGTTCCTAATCCCAGCCAGTCCGTGTGTGCTGTGTTAAATCATCACCTGATTGCATGACTCTCCATGACGCTCCAGTACCGGCTTTTGCATAGCCCGCTAGTATCTGAGTACGGAGCGGAGAAGGCCAGTCTACCACACATAATGAATCCAACTTAAAAGTTACAACTCAGTCTCCCAGAATATTCACCAACAAATCAACTATCATATTTCCAGAGAAGCCTCATTCTTATACACTGCTGTTATCACACCCTGCAGAGATCCTGCGAGAGAAACAACTAAATCTAATGTAACATAATGGGCTGGGAGGGGATGAGCTAACTGTAACCGGAGCTCTGAGAACTCTGTAATGTTGCAATAAAGATAGCTGACCACCTGTACAACAGCCACGCCGGCAACGACAACAATAGATCACGCTGCAAGAACAACTGCTCGTCTTTTAACTACACAAATTATGTCTCTTTATTCAGCGACAACGAAAGATGAGAACTTTCGCTGCCATCAGATGGAAATAGCAGCATGCAGCCATTATGCAGCTGACGAGTCAATGCCTCACTACGTGTATCCGAGCGGGAACAACAACTTTTTTACCCGATAATTGGAACAGGTATAAGATGCTCATGACAATCTGTAAGCGGTTTTACGCAGTGGTGAACTGGGCACGGTGTCAGCTCGCCCGATGGCAAGAGGACATTAGGGCCCCTGAGGAAATGGACCTCCTTAAACATCAGATAACATGTTTAAAATCTTAATGGCCTGTTAATAGTTTTGTCTCCTGGCAACCGACACGTTTAGACCTAGTCCGCCTCTGGTTACAGGCGCCTACAACTTTATATGTAGAAATGGTTGAAGCTGACAACATATATATCCTGATAGCTGTACTACTGAATGTCCATAGGCTCTACAACTGTGGATGTAGTAATGGGTCTACTATTGAATGTTCATATGACCTTACAAATGTAGATGTAAAAATGGTTCTACTACTGGATGTTCATATGCTCTTACAACTGTGGATGTAGTAATGGTTCTACTAATGAATGTTCATATAATTCAACAACTGTAGCTATAGAAATGTTTCAAGCGGACAATACATATGCCCCAACAGCTCTCTCTCTCTCTCTCTCTCTCTCTCTCTCTCTCTCTCTCTCTCTCTCTCTCTCTCTCTCTCTCTCTCTCTCTCTCTCTCTCCTAACCAATGTTCATATATCAACCACTTCCTACAAAGGCGGGTCAGCTTTCATATAACTGCTGTTAACCTTTTTTTTCTTCAAACATACATACTGCTCTTTCTGCCCTTAGAACTACTGTCCACTGCCCACTTACATGCCAACTATTGGGACTTCCAGTCAAGATGGTGGAGGACGATTGTATTGCTCAGTGACCGTCCCCTTTTATCGCGTAGCAGATGGATATTTTCATCTCCTGCGTGTAATTTGTGTGCCAGGATATAATACCTGGAGTTTCTTCTCAAGATCTGCGCCGATGCTACAGAGTTCGTGCATTGAGCGAAGCAATCCTTGAGTGAATTTTCGCAGCGTGTGTTTCTGTGGTGTTCGGTTTTTCAAAATGGCGGAACACCGTTTATGCTCCGTACAGAAGGCTGTCAACCCAGCAAGGCAACGGTGACGGCGTGGTGGCCGCAAACAGCTAGGAATGCGTTGTGTGGTAAGGCGTTTTAGGCTTAAATGTGACCGAATGGGCCTCAGGAATACTCGTATTCTATATTGGAACTGTGCAAGCGTAAAATAACGGGGCCCTATTCTAGAAAACCTGGTATACAGGAACGACATCGTAGCGCTCCAGGAGACTGAGTGATCAGTTACTCCAAATTGCCAGCTTCAAATATTTCTACAACAGGCGACACCTGAGAATGGCGATTCTCATTCGCGACAGTATGGTGGTTTCAGCGCTAGGCATGTCCAGTTGGGACAATGACGACATACAAATACAGGCTGTTAGCGTTCAATCCGGTCTACTATACGTGTTGATTAATGTTTATGTCCGCAACGCGAGTGTGGATTCCCAGAATTGGCAGTGCCTAAGTGATATACTAGGTCACGAGAGAAATGTTATTTTATGTGGCGATTTCAACGCTAAAGGTGGATCATGGGGTAACATTTCCTCCAACACACACGGGGAGAAGCTCGAGACTGCACATGAAACCAATGACCTGGTTTGTATCAACAGTGGCTGTTGACAGGACAACAAGCCATCCAGGTGATAAGGACAGTGCTATTGATCTGGCGCTGGTTTCTCCTTCACTCACTACAGTATGTAGATGGGGTGTCCTAGGGTTCTATGGCAGCGACCATCACCCTTGCAGCATATTGGTGGAGAAAGACAGAACCAGGCAGCACAAGTCAACGGTCAAGATTTTCCAGTATGACAGTACAGGGCAAGATGTGGAGAGCAAAATAAGGCGCGATAAGCGCAGAAAGCCTCAGGGCAGGAAAATAAAAGCTGGGAGCAGCCACTGTGGTGGAATTTTGAGGTAAAGAAGGCCTGGGTGGATAAGCGCAGTGCTGTAAGGAAATGGTAAAAGGCCAAGAAGAACAGACTTGCCCATCCTAGCCCCTGCGTGCACTTAGAAAGAGATGCACACAAAAGTAAGCTATTTCAAAACACTGGTTAAGGAGGTTAAAAGTGAAAAAATGGGCAGAGGTATGTGAAAGTGTAAGCACAGACAAGTCATTGAAATTGTTCTGGCGACTACATAAAAGCATGAGTGGAGTAGCCAAGAATAAGAGAATTTCTGACTTCTAAGGTGCTGACCTCATCTGGCATAGGACTGACGAGAAAAGCCCTCTTCGAATGCTATCTAGAGCAGAGCAACCAGACAGACATGAGAGGCCGAAATCTTGCCAAGGAGGTCACCTCAGACAAATACAAGTCTTATAACATTTCGGATGAAGACACAGTGACAGTGAAAGAAATCAAGGCTGTACTTCGACGATCAAAAAACAGCGCCCCATGGCCAGATGGCATAAGATACAATTACATCAATAGGTGTACCGACAACGAGCTAGAGAAACTAGCAGACATTTACAATAACAGTACAGGGAGCGCTAACATAAAGGAGGAGTGGTTACACAGCTATCTGATTCCCTTGCAGAAGCCTGGCAAAGACCACACAAAAATTCAGGGATATCGTGTAATAACAATCAATCATGTGCCATGCCGGAAAGCGTGGGCGGTCATGACTCGCCATTTCACTCGATCACCAGTGTCGTGGATCAGCTCAGTGTTCCTGTCTCGTCCATGCCATGTGGCCAAGCCATCCAGGTATTTTCCTCTCGGTCTTCCTCTTGGTCTGTTCCCCTCGATCTTGCCAGTTGTCACTAAGTTCTCCAATCCATTTCTTCTCATAACATGTCCAAAGATTTTTGACTGTCTACGTCTAATTTCTCTAATCAGTTTACGATGTTCAGTTGTCTCCTGTAGTACTTGGTCATTGGTTTTTCTGTCTGCCCATGGTATTCTTTGCATTTTCCTCAGAAACCACATTTCTGCAGCATCAGATGCTTTTCAGCTTGACTGCTCATTGTCCAAGTTTCACATCCATACAAAAGAACAGGCTCTATGTATCCCCTCAACACTCTTTTTCTCGTTTCAATTGACATCTTCTTATTGGTCAGAATGTTTTTCATCTTGCTAAAGGCTACTTTCGCCATGGCGATTCTTGTTCTAATCTCTTCAAGGCATCTCCCATCAGATGTTATAACTGTTCCAAGATAATTGTACCGATTCACTCGTTGAAGAATATTTCCATTTACTTGTATATTACATTGTGGCACTTCTTCCTTCCTACTGACGACCATAACCTGAGTCTATTTACAATTTAATTCTAACCCCAGTTGCTCACTGTGTACAACAACCGCATCTACTAATTGTTGCAGGTCCTGCTCATTGTCTGCAATTAATACTGTATCATCTGCATATCTAATTTTATTGATGTTTCGTCCTCCAATGCTGATTCCATTTATATCCTCTACATTTCTGAAAATATTTTCACTGTACGGGGAAAAAAGATCTGGAGACATCACGCATCCCTGCCTAACACCTCTCTTAATTGGCTGATACTGTCCCACTTCATTATCAATCCTTATTGCAGCTTGTTGTTTCCAATATATGTTTTTTATAAGTCTAATGTCTTTCCCATCAATTTGTAGATCTGCAAGCATATCCACCATGCTGACATGTCTAACGCTATCAAAAGCCTTTGTATAGTCAATAAAGCAAAGATGTATATCCTTGTTTACTTCTATAGCACGTTCAATAACTGTTCGCAGCATATACACAGCACTTACTGTACCCTTTCCTTCTACAAACCCGCATTGTTCTTCCCCTATTTCAGGTTGTATCTTCTTCCTCATTCTTTGCATGATAATTCTTAGCAAAATCTTTGTGATGTGACTCATTATACTAATTGTTCTATGTTGATCACATTCCAAGGTTCCTGATTTCTTTGGGATTGCAATAAATATAGAGTTACATAATTCAGGAGGTATATCTCCAGTATCATATAATGTGTTCAGCAGTCTGGTGACTTGATCTAGTCCAAATTCTTCTAAAGCTTTAATCATTTCTGTTGTGATGTTATCTGCACCGGGGGTCTTGCCAGCTTTCATATGCTTAAGAACATTTCGAACCTCCATCTCCAAAATTGGCGGTTCATTATTAAATCTAATATCATACTGTTCGTCTCTGTTATCATCATAAAGGTGTTTCACATAATCTGTCCATACCTGTAGAATCTGGTCTTCTTCTATTATGATTTTGCCATCTTCAGGTTTTAGACACCCGGTTGATGTACTTGTTCTTTTATTAGTAAGTTCCTGAATTCTTTTGTGCACTAATTTGGTATTTTGACTGTTGTGTGTGATAACCATGCCGAATACAATAGGCAAGCTGCTTGAGAAGTTAACTGCCAGGAAAATATCAAGCCAGCTAGAGAGGCAAGGTGTGTTCCCACCTAACCTGGCAGGGTACCGCCCAAAAAGAGAAGCCTGGACCTATGCAGCAGTTTTTGCCCATGATGTCTATGCAGGTTTCCACTCAGGCATTGAAACCTTTGCTGCAGCGATTGATCTTGAGGATGCGTACAACAGAGTACCATTGGATTTCTTAATGCTTCAGCTTCTTGAGCTCAAGATAAGTCCTTTCCTCCTTAGTTGGATCGCCGCAGCCCTCTTCCAACGGAAAGTAGTTTTCATATGTGGAAGTTGGACTTCGGAACCAACAACAATATATCCTGGCCTACCACAGACATCGCCATTATCTCCGGTGCTTTTCAACGCCTACACTGTGAGAATCACCAGCAAGCAGATCACTGGACCGGGGAGGACACTGTCATATGCCGACGATGTTTTAGTGTATCGTCAGGGTAAGGGTAGAGATCAGATTTCTGTGGAACTACAAACCGAACTCAATTGCATAAGTACTTGGTGTGTTGAAGCTGGGGCAATGGTCAACCCAACAAAGGCAACAGTGACATGGTTCTCTTTGAATAACCATATTGTCAACATCCCAACACCAACGGTAAATCTGTGTTCAGAGACAGGAAAGAACGCAGGCAATGAATTACCTGGGGATACGTTTTGATCGAAGCCTTGCTTGTAATGAGCACATAGACAAGGTGATAACCGCAGCCAAGCGGCGTTTGGCTGCGATGCAGATGATGGCGGCAGCAAACAGTGAGCAGTGCCATCTATGTCTGCCAAACGAGGGGCTGCTCATGTCTGTTTTTGAGTATGCGATGGCGATCCCGACTCTCAGCCGTAAGCAGATAGAAATGATGGAAAGGATATAGAACGAAGCTATGCGCATTATTCTTGGATGTACAAGAGATACAGCATGCAGGGCGATGCGCTACCTTCTTGATTTTCCAACCATTGAAGACAAAATACAAATTTGCAGAGCACGTGTCTACCTCAGAGTTAACGCAAACAAACAACATCCACTGCAGAGTGAAATTAGGAAGGTGAAGGGCAGCAGGTTAAAAATAGAAAGGTCGTGGATGGGTCAAGCCGAAGACATTCTTCAACAGGTATGTGCACTTGAGGACTTAGAACCTGGCGAGGAGTGGGCACAAGTGCCAACACATTTCTGTACGCCCTTTTCTGTTTGCATCCAACTAGACAGAAAATGCAGACAAGAAAATCCGGCTGCTGTGGAGGCGGAAGTACAAGCATTGATTTTCGAGTATTCGTTAGACGGTGATGCTGTCATCCTCACAGATGTCGTCTGACATGTGAGAAGCTCATGGGCCTTTACGGCTCAGACCGGAGGGAGAACTGTGAAGGAGGACTCTGGTGCTTTTATTGAGACCACAAGTAGCCTGACTATGGAAGTCATGGCAGTAAGTAAGACAATAACATGGCTCGAGACACAGACATTCACTAGGGCATGTTTCCTTCGCGACTCAATGAGCATGCTCAAGGGGATAGAGATGGGGTGGATCCGAAGGGAGTGGTTGCTGTCTCTGGGGCGGTCTCGGCTGACAAAGATTAGTTTCATCTTCGTGCCAGGGCATGCGGGTATACAAGGAACTGAGCGGACTGACAAACTCGCAGGTAAGGCTAATGTGGAGGGCGGACGCGCCATGGACCAAGCTGACACTGAATGCTCTACGAGAAGTAAGACTTGTGCGAGAACCAAGTGATGACTGCGAATCTGCAACCATGGTCAGACGGCGAGAACATCAAATCAAAAGAGGGGTGGCAAAACAAGAACACTACGCAGGAAGCCAAAGAAGATTGATAAATCAACACCGAACTGGTGTCGTTAGCCGCTATACGCTGCGGGATTTGCTGAGAAGGGAATCCGAGCACTAATGGGCTGAATGGTTCGATGTGCAATGAGGATAATCTGTCGACTAACTAACTGCCAGGGCATGCGGGAGTACAAGGAAATGAGCGGGCTGACAAGCTCGCAGGTAAGTGCCAAGGAGCAAGTGCGACATAATGACATAAATTTGATAGAGTAAAGAATCCCAGAACAGAAACGCTAGTAATGCTAAGGAAATGACGTGACAACACAGAATCGTCACACGGCAATGTCAATAGAAACAATAGACTACTTGGGAGTTTCAACAAGGCGGCAGCTCTGCAACCATAGGTCGGCTAAATATTGGCTTGAATGGCGCTTCATTGGCTGAATGAATGCTTGGAAAATGGAAGGAACGATCTATAGAAGCAACAATTATTATGGCCACGAATGATTAAGCAGGCAGACACAGAAAACTAGACGTCTGCGAAGCGGCACGAAGGACAGTTGGCGGATTGACAGAAGGTTTCCGCGAGGACGAACAAGGACATTATTGATCTTCGAACAGGGATGGCTTTGCAACAATCAGTAATCTTAAATATGTTATTCTGACGGCCCAACCTGGACAGAACAGGTTACGTAAGCATTTAATTATGGTTTATTCTTGTTAGCAAGCCTGTACGCTGCGACATTAAACGGCGTCAGAACTGTAAAAGGTAATTGTCTGGACTTCGTCAATTTTGTTGGTTCGGCTTCTCATCTGCTGTTGCGTTCGAGCCGAATTGATTTATTTGGACAGTTCTTTTTGAATTCATTCTACACCCCGAGATATAGCATGGCAGTAGGCTACTGTGGAGGGCGGACGCACCATGGACCAGGCTGACATTCTGAATGCTCTACGAGAAGTAGGACTTTTGCGAGAACCAAGTGATGACTGTGAATCTACAACCATGGCCAGACAGCGAGAACAGCAAATTAAAAGAGGTGTGGCCAAACAAGAACACTACGCAGGAAGCCAACGAAGATTGATAAACCAACACAGAACTGGTGTCGTTAGCCGCTATACACTGCGGGATTTGCTGAGGAGGGGATCCGAGCACTAATGGACTAAATGGTTCGATGTGCAAGGAGGATGATCTGTCGACTAACTAACACTTACATGACAACGATACGGTGTTTGGCAGTTCTATCACAAATGACAGGTGTTTGTTTGACTCCACTCCCCAACCCTGTGCCCTCCCACAACTTTCCCTCGACAGAACAAGCGTAATCAGGAAACAACAAATATCACAGCCGCCAGCCACACCTGCTTGCCGATATCTAGCACTTATGCTTCTCTTTTATGCTTCCTATCATTTCGCTGTCGCTGGTGTTGTATCCCTGGCCCCGGATTGGGTGCTCTCAGCGTGCGTGTCTTATCATTGCACGTTTATCCTTGCACATCACAGCTCAAACAACTGCACACATTTAGAAAACAAACAAAACCAAGCCGGACAGTTTCTTGAGCCATTTGTAACGCCAACGTTAGCGCGCTGTTTAATGGTCCATCTCCGGCGCCTCCTACAAAACTGCCACCACCTCCATATATCTTCACAAAACAGGCGTTATTACATGTAACAATGATTGCGATATGCTTTCTCAAACTACGTGACCGGCCACACCAGATTCATCAAGTCAAACATATGCCAAAGTGATTGTGAATGTTACTTTAATACTTGACAACTCTTTCTGGCTTCTTTCTTCCGTCTTCTTCCTTCTTTCTTTCTCCTTCCTTCCTTCTTTCTCCTTCCTTCCTTCTTTCTTCTTCTTCTTCTTCTTCTTCTTCTTCTTCTTCTTCTTCTTCTTCTTCTTCTCCTAATTCTTCTGTCTCTACTTCTTCTTCTACTACTACTTCTTCGTTCCTAAATTCCAGGGAGTGTGCCACACATATGTAAGTACCTCTCTAACTCAGAGAGCCGCGGTAGCACAGTGGCTAGCGTGCTTACCTATCGGTCCGGCGAGCATGGGTTCGAATTCGCGCTGAGAGAGATTTTTACTGTTTACCTAGATCCGCTCCGTGGAGAAGGTTGTTACGGACGCAGTTCGTAATCCCGCATATCACATTGGAAACACAGCTGTGTTGTATTTTTATGAAATGGTATGGGTGCTGTCGTTCAGAAAGCAATGCTAAACTACTGAACGTAAATAAGCCCAGGAATCCCGAACAGCCAAACAATGCTGACGTTGACTGCTACTTCCGTAAAGGATATGCAACTAACTAACTAACCTAGATCGACTCAACCTAAAGTGGGTGCCAGGAAATATCTTGCCAAGTCCATGCGGCCGGTGTGTAACTGACCACATCATCCTTCCAGTGACCATTGGTGTATAAAATATGAGGCGAGCATTATATGCCAAATACACATCAAGACGTGTAGAAGGGTTCAATTACTTGTTCTTCCCAACACAGAGGGCAGTGTGTCTGACCCGGATATGCATCTGTGAGAGGTAGACCTCCTATACTCCACTCCTTTCACGGCAACGGACACTACCTACCCGCGACATTTTGACTTCAAACTTCGGCATCATTCGCGAAATGTCTCCCGCCAAGGTCGGTTGTCATTGTTTATGCTGACAAATGTTTGTCCCGTAAAGCGATGCATAGCAGGGTAGAAAAAGTTACGAGGGCGAGTCAGTAAGTAAGTCACACAGTTCTGTGAGATGGCCGGTAAACGAAAACAAAGCACGCAGTTCTATGCAGCCAGTTTGGGAGGGCTGATAAAACGATGGGATAAGTGCATCAATGTTGGTTGAAATTATGTTGAGAAATAAAGGGACAATGTATGTATAAAAATAAACTGGTTTCAAGTTGTTATCATGTGTAGTTATTTTTCTACAGCCTTTTGTGGCTTACTTAACTAACTTACCCTCGTACTAGACTGTCATAATAGTTTTGAAACCACAAGATTACGTTGGTTAAGTTATGAAACCACTAGAACAATTAACTGATTAATGTTGAAACTACTAGACCAGTGGTTCTCAACCGGTGGGGAATTCCCCCCCCCCCCCCAGGGGGGAATTTGAGGGTTTCCAGGGGGGATGAAGACATTGTCAAATTGGCTTCAGGACCACACAAAACGTGATCGGGATATTAAGCGTACTCGTGACGTTAAATCCCCCGATTATTTCAAGATCGCGTTAATACAAGAACCGATTACTTGATATTGTTTTCCCTCCATAATATACGGTTCTTTTCCTTCTACCTAGCCTCTATGATATAGGTTGCCGTATTTTACCAGAGATTTTATTTGCGGTAACTTACGTTTTTTTGTGATTGCTTCTCCGTTTTAATGAGGTTTAGAGTACTCATCATGTTAAATTTCCCGATTATTTCAAGATCGCATTAAAACAGAAACCGAATACCGAGATCCCTCCATTGTTTACGAATCTACACGTCTCAGCTTTTCAAATTATTATTTTTGCGGAGATAAGGAGACTGTCTTTTTAAGACGTAAGTTGACTCGTGGATATATATATATATATATATATATATATATATATATATATATATATATATATATATATATATATATATATATATATCATATCCTATTTACAGGGCATTGCAGTCAACACCAGCGATGTACTGTAAATAGGATATGCAATATAATTGTGTGTGTGTGTGTGTACGTATATATGTGCGTGTGGGTGTGTATACACGTCTGTGGGTGTTTATGTGTGTTGATCTTGACTTTATCGTTTTATATTTATAGAATCTGAAGCCCATGATGAGTGTCAAGAAACGAAAGTATGACCTGTCTTATTTGAATTATGGATTCACAAATATCGTCATCAACGGAGAAGAACGACCTCAGTGTGTTATTTGTAGTAAAAGTTTGTCAAATGATTCTATGAAACCGACACAGTTGAGGAATCATTTGTTGAATGTTCATCCTCAATACAAGGACAAGGACAAAACCTATTTTGAACGTCTTGGGAATGCTGTCAAAAGGATGAGACTGGATTTAACAGGTTTATTCCAAGAAACAAACCAAAAGGTTACTGAAGCTTCCTATGTCATAGCACTGGAGATAGCGAAGCAAAAAAAAACCCACATACAATCGGGGAATCTTTGATCAAACCTTGTTGTCTCAAGATGGTGGAAATTGTGTTGGGAAATGAATCAGAGAAAAAACTTGCAGCGGTTTCACTATCAAACGACACTGTTCAAAGGAGGATCAGCGATATAGCCAATGACATCAAGGATCAAGTTGTGCAAGAGATCAAGTCTGCAGCATTTGGGCTCTATTCAATTGAAATTGATGAATCGACTGATGTGGCATCGTGTTCTCAGTTGATATTGTTTGCAAGATATGTGCATTCAGGATCATTTAAAGAAGAACTTCTTTTTTGTTCTCCTCTTGAAACAACTACCATGGACTCTGATATTTTGGAAAAGGTTTCATCTTTCCTTGAATCAGAAAATCTTTTATGGGATAATATGTGTGGGTGCTTTACAGATGGAGCACCAGCTATGTTGGGGACCAAATCAGGATTTCAAGTTAGTGTGAAGAAACGTGCCCCAAAAGTGAAAGGCATTCATTGCACGATCCATTGTCAAGCACTGGCCTCCAAAACACTTCCAGCTCCTTTGGGGAAGGTTTTGGATCAAACCGTTCAGATAGTGAATTTTATCAAAGGAGAAGCTCTCAACTCACGGCTTTTTAAGCAGTTATGCGTTGACATGAATGCAGGCCACCATTTGCTTCTTTTCCACACAAATGTTCGATGGCTGTCAAGAGGAAATGTAACTGCGCGAGTATATGAGCTGAGAGACGAGCTCAAATTATTTTTTGAAGTAAGATGGACTTTTTCGCCGGGCTGGATGATGAGGAATGGATCATGCGCCTTGCCTATTTAGTTGATATTTTTGAGCAGTTGAATAAACTCAATCTTCAGATGCAAGGAAGGAATACAAATATCATACAATTTGTGGATGCCTTGAGAGCTTTTATGAGCAAGCTGGAAAACTGGAAAAGAAAGGTCAATATGACAAATGTTGCGTATTTCAGAATTGCTGCGGGAAAAACAATCAGTGCATTGATTATAGTTTTCATTTAAATTACGAACCTACAATATCCAGGTTTTGTAATGAGCGTTTTGTTTGATGAAGCACAATTTTCTGGCATCCTGGTATCGTATATTAAGCTACAATTCTTTGACGTTTTAACTGTTTGTTTATTGTAGTATGATTAATGTGGTGTTTTAATAAAATATTGCGAATGTAAAAATGCTTCTATTTAAGTTTTAATATCCATCAGCATATTCATTTGCTATTAACTGTAGAAAACTACACTATAAAATGTATCTTTACATGTGAAGGTTATGTACAACTATGGAAGAAAATAAGTATTTTCACTATTATAGGCATGTTATTTTTAATGCACCTTTTGAGGCTGACAATTTTGGAAAGTTGGAAGGGGGGGGATGACGTTCTCAAAATATGGTGAAGGGGGGAACGGGCCAAAAAAAGGTTGAGAACCACTGTACTAGACTACACTTATAGCGGACTTGAAAATTTCATTCACATTTAATGTTCACCACCCCTCCCCTGCTATCAACAATATAACATATAATGCTACCAATCCTATCTCCTCGTTACCGGAAAATTATGACACGCCGATAAACAACTTTCAACATAATCTGCCTAACTGCTCTCTTCTGTCTGTCAGCACCTGTCAGTTTCGCACCTTCTCCCCGTTTGCACGCGCGCACCTCTGAGACACCTATTTCACCAACTGTGGAAAGTAATCTCTGTGATCAACTTCCAGTGTACGAGCACCACAAGGCACTGACAAGTTTCAACTTCGAACTCAACATGGCGCCAAGTTAGTCGCGCCAGCCTATTAATATAAGTTATCTGCAACACGGAAACGAACACCTTCTACTTAGGGAATTGTGGGAAAATCATTGCTGGGGAAACCTGAACGTGTTCTATACACCACTAGCTTCGGATTAGTGAAGTTGCTACAGGATCTGACCTGTGATGATGTTTTCATTAGAAGACACCTGCGGTATTATTGTCTATCCGCTGTCTTGTCTTTGTTCACAAGATGTAAAATGGTGCATTTGCCATTATTCAAACTATCACTAAACGCTGTAAAGATGTTTTCGCTCGCTGACGTTGTGCAGCTGTTCATATCAAATGCAGCGATCAACGTAGTCGACAGAATAAGAGCGCTCACTCATAAACTTCCAATGCGTTGATGACGGTGGTTCAACCCCCACACCAGTATTAAGATGGGCTTAAGCGTTGACTTCTCGTTCAGAAGGCAATGGCAAACTACTGGACGTACAACTGCCTAGAAACACTAACACCGCTCTACCTTTGGTCGTTGAGGTAGTGGGTCAGAGTTGCAGAAACAGACAGCCTAGCTATTCTTTCACTGCCCAAAACCCTGTACATGATCTGGTACGAATTGTTGCCCTCAGCAAGGATTCAACCAAACGACCTCTGAGTTTGCAAGCTTTGGTGAAGTTTTACAACACAAGTCAGAGACGTGTCAGTGTTACTGCAAATACTTTCACTGTTGTGCTTTACAAGAACTTTATCGCTTAGGATAGCCTGAACTGACTAAAAACTGCCGTCACTGGCATAAACGCCAACAACACTAAGCACAGACAAAAATGTATTAGTATAACTATATCTGAATATAACCATGACGTTACAAACACTCCAAACAATAACATTTGAAAAATACAGCTGTAAAACGTAACGTTTGTAGGTAACAGCTGATCTGGTAGCTTGCACAGTGCACAAGTGAAACAAATGGTTGTGTTAAATGAGTCTTCATGGAGAGAGAAAGAGAGAAAAAAAAGAGAGAGAGAGAGAGAGAGAGAGAGAGAGAGAGAGAGAGCGAGAGAGAGAGAATGTATGTGTTTGTGCACAGAAGGTGGGATGATGTATGGGAATAAATAATAGCCTAGCTGTAAAATAATATGGGAAGATGGGGGGGGGGGGAGTATAATCACAAGAGAGAGAGAGAGAGAGAGAGAGAGAGAGAGAGAGAGAGAGAGAGAGAGAGAGGCAGGCGGGGGGGGGGGGGTGAAGGTTAAGATGAGATAAGCAGAGCTGGTAAATGTAGCCCCACAGCAGATACTATGCGTGGGTGTGAAGTGTTATGCCTTCACATGTTCTAGGTCCCCGAATAATGATGCAGGTGGCTGGGTCCCTTCCCCACTGTCCTTACTTCCCAGACAATTTCCAAACACATCTTACAGTTGTCTGGTACTCGTTTTATGAAGCTGGGTGACCCCAGGACGGAAGTGGTCGGAACAATAATCCTGTCACAGCTGATTTAACCCGGAGCTGTCTTGGCACTAACTCTCTAACTACTGTGTCACTGCGGCTACAGAGCTTGCTAGCTACGGATACACATTTGTGAATACAGTAGACATAAGCGAAATAACATACACAAATAGTAAGCCAACCAAAGAAACAAAACTAAGTCAGCAGGCTGGGAAAAGGGTTGACTGAAAGTATTGATTGAGAGAAGATTCACAGACGAGTGCTGCAACGAACTTGACTTTTATTAAATGCTTCTGTTTATTCATCGAACAATCCATTCCGTTTAGCTGAATATTCTTACCATATCGCCTTTCTCCTCCGCCACAACAATGATAATAAGTGATAATACAAGCTGGTGGAAGATAAACGTGTCACGCGCAAATGATTGTGACACCTTTTTTCGGACCAAAGTAAGGTCGGAAAAGAAAAGACACAGCACAAAAAACTAGGAGTGGTCACTAAGCAACCCCGTGGCGAGATAATTGTCGATGATGTGATGCGTCACGTGATGGACAGGAAGCACAAAAGACCTGAAGTGAAGTCTGGAGATTTGATTCAGTGATTTTATCATGGACTAGTAATACGACTGCTGCTAACTTAAAAAAATAAAGAAATTTTGCGTATCCCTTACGGGACGTTGCAGTCAACACTAGCATTTTTCACCTGCTGTTGATGTACTAGGCAAGTGTTACGTTCAGTAGTTTGCCATTGCTTTCTGAACGACCGTCTCCCATACCAGCACGTTATAACACAACGCGACACGGTCTGCTGCACAAATCGGTCGCAGCTGAGCTTCGAACGCCTGGTACCCGGCTCACGAACCGCGTTCGCAAGTTTTTAGCCACGGAGCTTAGCTCGCCAAAAACACTCATTTCAGACAAAGACAGGAAAAATAATGCTAGGGCTAGTATTTCCTCAGTCTTGTCGGTTTATCAATGGACACATGTCAGAGACAGCACAGAGACAATATTCGTTGAGTAACAATTTAAAAAAAAAAAAAACAGGATTAATATTAGGCCGTCTGCAGTATTTCCGATAAAGACAATACAAATAATGATAGGACTAGAGTTGTCCCAATCAAGCCGATAGATCAATGGCGATATGTCAGAGACAAAGTAATCAGTTATTAGTCTTTAAGTTAACAAAAAACAAACAAACCCAAAAACAAAACAAAAAAGCCAAAAAAATAAACAAGGAATAATATCAAGACGCCTGCAGATTTGGATCGCTGGAGGCACACTTATAACTGACCCAAGGAACAACAGGCCAGTACACAAAGCAATGCATTACTGCAGCCCCTTAATTGGCATGGTATGCTTGACACCTGCCTGTAATTTAGGGATATTGAACGCAGCACACCACTTTGCGTTAATGTTCACAATGGTATGAACGTACACATTCCTAGAAAATCACAAACAGTGCATAAATAATGAGGTTGATTGTGACGTCCTGTAAAGGACATGCAACAATTTTTATTACATGGAAACCAATAAACAAAGTCACTGTTGCTTGCGACATGTGAACAAGAACTCAAGTTTTCTTGAGTTTTCAACTCAAGGCATTGGAACATATGTTACAACTAAAGCGGGCACTGAGTGTATGTCCCAGTGCGTGGGTCTGTGGGACGCAGTTATCGGAGCTCGGTGGCTTCCAGGGAGAAACCAGCTGGAGCCGCGTACCAGAGTTTCAGGCTCGGCGACGTCTTGTCGGGGCAGCTCGACCTGGTGTATGCGTTTGAACCCTTCTGGAATTATGTGATGACGTGGAAGGGGGAAAAAAATCACATCTTCAGAAGTGAGCGAGAGAAAGTGGAGAGAGACAGGGAGGAGAGAGAAAGGAGGGAGAAAGGGAGGGAGAAAGAGAGAGTGCGCGCGAGCGAGATAGGGGTGACAGAGAGATAGAAAGGAGGGAGAGGAAATGGTGAGATATGGAAATAGAGAGACAGAAAAAGAGAAAGTGATACACAGAGAGAGAGAGAGAGAGAGAGAGAGAGAGAGAGTGTGTGTGTGTGCTAGAGAGAGAGAGAGAGCGAGTGAGAGAGAGAGAGACCGTGAGGGAGAGGGAAGAAAGAGATTAAGAGATAAATAAAGAGAGACAAAAGGAATGGCAGACAAAATAGTAGACCACAAAATTATGAAAGACGTAATAAAAAAAATGGGAGGTGGTTAAATAGTCTGGCTTCCTCCCTAACTACTGCATTCTGTTTGTAATTCAGTCCTTTTCTCTTCTAACCTTGGTCTGAAGGTCAAATTTCCATGTAAGCACGACAGCACAGTGAGATGCCTAGCTAGGAATCGCACATTATACCTTCTCATGTAGCAGGCAGGTGCATTAAGGGCCCACCACAAAGACACTTTTCCACAAGTGACAAACCAAGGAGACGATCAAGGTTACAGAATACACGAGAAGTGACCAGCCAGACAATTGCTCAATGATGCAGAATACACATGAAGTGGCCAGCCAGGCAATCACTCAACATTACAAAATACACACGAAGTGACCAGCCAAGTAACCACTCAACGTTACAGAATACACATGAAGTGACCAGCCAAGTAATCACTCAACGTTACAGCATAAACATGAAGTGACCAGCCAGGCAATCACTCAACGTTACAGAATACACATGAAGTGACCAGCCAAGTAATCACTCAACGTTACAGAATACACATGAAGTGACCAGCCAAGTAATCACTCAACGTTACAGCATAAACATGATGGTGACCAGCCAGGCAATCACTCAACGTTACAGAATACACATGAAGTGACCAGCCAGGCAATCACTCAACATTACAAAATACACATGAAGTGACCAGCCAAGTAACCACTCAACGTTACAGAATACACATGAAGTGACCAGCCAAGTAATCACTCAACGTTACAGCATAAACATGAAGTGACCAGCCAGGCAATCACTCAACGTTACAGCATACACATGAAGTGACCTCAGAAGTATATAGTCAACGTTACAACATACGCATGAAGTGACCACCAAAGTATATATTCAACGTTACAGCATACACATGAAGTGACCACCGAAGTATATACTCAATGTTAGAGCGCGCCCCTGAAGTGACCAGTCAAAGACATAATTAGAGAGACTATTTCACTGTAACAGTTTTGCCCTAATATTCTACTGAACTCCCTGACATGCTTTCAGATGAAACTCTTTTTGAATATCTCTCTCTCTCTCTCTCTCTCTCTCTCTCTCTCTCTCTCTCTCTCTCTCTCTCTCTCTCTCTCTCTCTCACACACACACACACAGAGGCAGAGAGAAAGAGAGACAAATAGACAGACACAGACAGATATAGAGAAAGAGAGGGAGAGGGAGAAAGAGAGGGAGAGGGAGAAAGAGAGAGAGTAAGAGAGAGAGAGAGAGAGAGAGAGAGAGAGGCAGGCGGGGGGGGGTGAAGGTTAAGATGAGATATGCAGAGCTGGTAAATGTAGCCCCACAGCAGATACTATGCGTGGGTGTGAAGTGTTATGCCTTCACATGTTCTAGGTCCCCGAATAATGATGCAGGTGGCTGGGTCCCTTCCCCACTGTCCTTACTTCCCAGACAATTTCCAAACACATCTTACAGTTGTCTGGTACTCGTTTTATGAAGCTGGGTGACCCCAGGACGGAAGTGGTCGGAACAATAATCCTGTCACAGCTGATTTAACCCGGAGCTGTCTTGGCACTAACTAACTCTCTAACTACTGTGTCACTGCGGCTACAGAGCTTGCTAGCTACGGATACACATTTGTGAATACAGTAGACATAAGCGAAATAACATACACAAATAGTAAGCCAACCAAAGAAACAAAACTAAGTCAGCAGGCTGGGAAAAGGGTTGACTGAAAGTATTGATTGAGAGAAGATTCACAGACGAGTGCTGCAACGAACTTGACTTTTATTAAATGCTTCTGTTTATTCATCGAACAATCCATTCCGTTTAGCTGAATATTCTTACCATATCGCCTTTCTCCTCCGCCACAACAATGATAATAAGTGATAATACAAGCTGGTGGAAGATAAACGTGTCACGCGCAAATGATTGTGACACCTTTTTTCGGACCAAAGTAAGGTCGGAAAAGAAAAGACACAGCACAAAAAACTAGGAGTGGTCACTAAGCAACCCCGTGGCGAGATAATTGTCGATGATGTGATGCGTCACGTGATGGACAGGAAGCACAAAAGACCTGAAGTGAAGTCTGGAGATTTGATTCAGTGATTTTATCATGGACTAGTAATACGACTGCTGCTAACTTAAAAAAATAAAGAAATGTTGCGTATCCCTTACGGGACGTTGCAGTCAACACTAGCATTTTTCACCTGCTGTTGATGTACTAGGCAAGTGTTACGTTCAGTAGTTTGCCATTGCTTTCTGAACGACCGCCTCCCATACCAGCACGTTATAACACAACGCGACACGGTCTGCTGCACAAATCGGTCGCAGCTGAGCTTCGAACGCCTGGTACCCGGCTCACGAACCGCGTTCGCAAGTTTTTAGCCACGGAGCTTAGCTCGCCAAAAACACTCATTTCAGACAAAGACAGGAAAAATAATGCTAGGGCTAGTATTTCCTCAGTCTTGTCGGTTTATCAATGGACACATGTCAGAGACAGCACAGAGACAATATTCGTTGAGTAACAATTTAAAAAAAAAAAAAAACAGGATTAATATTAGGCCGTCTGCAGTATTTCCGATAAAGACAATACAAATAATGATAGGACTAGAGTTGTCCCAATCTAGCCGATGGATCAATGGCGATATGTCAGAGACAAAGTAATCAGTTATTAGTCTTTAAGTTAACAAAAAACAAACAAACCCAAAAACAAAACAAAAAAGCCAAAAAAATAAACAAGGAATAATATCAAGACGCCTGCAGATTTGGATCGCTGGAGGCACACTTATAACTGACCCAAGGAACAACAGGCCAGTACACAAAGCAATGCATTACTGCAGCCCCTTAATTGGCATGGTATGCTTGACACCTGCCTGTAATTTAGGGATATTGAACGCAGCACACCACTTTGCGTTAATGTTCACAATGGTATGAACGTACACATTCCTAGAAAATCACAAACAGTGCATAAATAATGAGGTTGATTGTGACGTCCTGTAAAGGACATGCAACAATTTTTATTACATGGAAACCAATAAACAAAGTCACTGTTGCTTGCGACATGTGAACAAGAACTCAAGTTTTCTTGAGTTTTCAACTCAAGGCATTGGAACATATGTTACAACTAAAGCGGGCACTGAGTGTATGTCCCAGTGCGTGGGTCTGTGGGACGCAGTTATCGGAGCTCGGTGGCTTCCAGGGAGAAACCAGCTGGAGCCGCGTACCAGAGTTTCAGGCTCGGCGACGTCTTGTCGGGGCAGCTCGACCTGGTGTATGCGTTTGAACCCTTCTGGAATTATGTGATGACGTGGAAGGGGGAAAAAAATCACATCTTCAGAAGTGAGCGAGAGAAAGTGGAGAGAGACAGGGAGGAGAGAGAAAGGAGGGAGAAAGGGAGGGAGAAAGAGAGAGTGCGCGCGAGCGAGATAGGGGTGACAGAGAGATAGAAAGGAGGGAGAGGAAATGGTGAGATATGGAAATAGGGAGACAGAAAAAGAGAAAGTGATACACAGAGAGAGAGAGAGAGAGAGAGAGAGAGAGAGAGAGAGAGAGAGTGTGTGTGTGTGCTAGAGAGAGAGAGAGAGCGAGTGAGAGAGAGAGAGAGACCGTGAGGGAGAGGGAAGAAAGAGATTAAGAGATAAATAAAGAGAGACAAAAGGAATGGCAGACAAAATAGTAGACCACAAAATTATGAAAGACGTAATAAAAAAATGGGAGGTGGTTAAATAGTCTGGCTTCCTCCCTAACTACTGCATTCTGTTTGTAATTCAGTCCTTTTCTCTTCTAACCTTGGTCTGAAGGTCAAATTTCCATGTAAGCACGACAGCACAGTGAGATGCCTAGCTAGGAATCGCACATTATACCTTCTCATGTAGCAGGCAGGTGCATTAAGGGCCCACCACAAAGACACTTTTCCACAAGTGACAAACCAAGGAGACGATCAAGGTTACAGAATACACGAGAAGTGACCAGCCAGACAATTGCTCAATGATGCAGAATACACATGAAGTGGCCAGCCAGGCAATCACTCAACATTACAAAATACACACGAAGTGACCAGCCAAGTAACCACTCAACGTTACAGAATACACATGAAGTGACCAGCCAAGTAATCACTCAACGTTACAGCATAAACATGAAGTGACCAGCCAGGCAATCACTCAACGTTACAGAATACACATGAAGTGACCAGCCAAGTAATCACTCAACGTTACAGAATACACATGAAGTGACCAGCCAAGTAATCACTCAACGTTACAGCATAAACATGATGGTGACCAGCCAGGCAATCACTCAACGTTACAGAATACACATGAAGTGACCAGCCAGGCAATCACTCAACATTACAAAATACACATGAAGTGACCAGCCAAGTAACCACTCAACGTTACAGAATACACATGAAGTGACCAGCCAAGTAATCACTCAACGTTACAGCATAAACATGAAGTGACCAGCCAGGCAATCACTCAACGTTACAGCATACACATGAAGTGACCTCAGAAGTATATAGTCAACGTTACAACATATGCATGAAGTGACCACCAAAGTATATACTCAACGTTACAGCATACACATGAAGTGACCACCGAAGTATATACTCAATGTTAGAGCGCGCCCCTGAAGTGACCAGTCAAAGACATAATTAGAGAGATTATTTCACTGTAACAGTTTTGCCCTAATATTCTACTGAACTCCCTGACATGCTTTCAGATGAAACTCTTTTTGAATATCTCTCTCTCTCTCTCTCTCTCTCTCTCTCTCTCTCTCTCTCTCTCTCTCTCTCTCTCTCACACACACACACACAGAGGCAGAGAGAAAGAGAGACAAATAGACAGACACAGACAGATATAGAGAAAGAGAGGGAGAGGGAGAAAGAGAGGGAGAGGGAGAAAGAGAGAGAGTAAGAGAGAGAGTAAGAGAGAGAGAGAGAGAGAGAGAGAGAGAGAGAGAGAGAGAGAGAGAGAGAGAGAGAGAGAGAGAGAGAGCTGAAAATAAGCCAAGGAATATTCATGAACATAAATTGGAGGAACATGGCTTTCTGCAGACGTTTTAAAAATGTAAGGCTGCTAACAAAAGCCAACAGTAAACTAGATCTAAAACTCTTATCAGATATCTTCTTTTGCGAAAATATGTCAGCGCCAATTAATTCTCCTTTGATTGACATAGCCAGTGTTGTGGAGTTTACAAGTCGCTGGAAGGCAGCCACTAGATTTGAATCGGTTATATAATTATAATTGTTTGTTTCCTGTGCTTATTGCGTTAAATGAACACTTGAAACGTTTCTGATACTTAAGGAGCATAATATCTCCCGATGGAAGAAGAATGACAGGAGCAACCTACCACAGACGCAGCGGTTTTCAATGCTGCAGAGCAAACATGTAACATTGGGCACATCATGAACACTGTCCAACATCACGCCATTAATGCCAGACTTGTACACTGCCAACACAGGAGAAAGCAAGACATGAAACAATAGAAATGAAACACCTGCGGGGAGTTCTACATATAACGAGAAGAGACTAGATCAGAAATGACAATATCAGAGGGCAAGTGGGGACAGCGCGTTTAAGGCTATACAAACAGAAACAGCCCTTAATCAGTTGGTTTGGTCATGGAACAAAATAACCAGTAGACAATGTTCCCCAAACTCTACCACTTACACACAAACGATAGATCCCTGTAATGTCACGCCTTAAGGTGCATTAGGCTGCTAGTCCATATTTTGATACCAATCATAACTCGGTGGGTGATGTGGTCAATGTATTACACCGGCCACCTTAACTGTTGAGTCAACTGTATGGTACCTATTTTAGGCTGGTTCGAAGTGGGAGCCCAAGACTATGAAACACATTTTCGCCTCGAGGTACAGTGGAACAGAAGCCACCGAGCCGGCAGGCAAACGTTCTAGCCACTACCGTGAAATATTTGATGTCGTCTTCATAACGTGGAGCTGAACTCCAAAACCAAGGATTGGGGGAGGGGGGCGGGGAGGAGAGGAGAGGAAGGAGAGGAGAAGATGTCTTTCTATGTAATTGATGCGTTGTATTGTATACCCTGCAGCCATAGCTATAGGTGTGACCGCATTACATTCACCTCACTATCTCTCACTCTCAAGCTGTCAAAACATTTATTTGTGAGACAGACCGACAGACAGACAGACAGACAGACAGACAGGCAGGCAGACAGACAGATAGACAGACAGACAGACAGACAGGCAGGCAGGCAGACAGACAGACAGAAAGACAGAGTATAGAGATAGAGTGTGCTTGATTTGATCCCAGGGATGTGAACTTCCCGGATTCGTGTTCAGCGGTTTATGTCACTTCATGGAGACTAGCGTTGAGAGCTGGCCTGTACAAAGTTCCATGTTTCAATCTGTCCAGGACTGGGGGGAAATATATGTACATATATAATCAATCAATCATGTGCCATGCCGGAAAGCGTGGGCGGTCATGATTCGCCATTTCACTCGATCACCAGAGTCGTAGATCAGCTCAGTGTTCCTGTCTCGTCCATGCCATGTGGCCAAGCCATCCAGGTATTTTCCTCTCGGTCTTCCTCTTGGTCTGTTCCCTTCGATCTTGCCAGCTGTCACTAAGTTCTCCAGTCCATTTCTTCTCATAACATGTCCAAAAAATGTTGACTGTCTACGTCTAATTTCTCTAATCAATCTACGATTTTCATTTGTCTCTTGTAGTACTTGGTCATTGGTTTTTCTATCTGTCCATGGTATTCTTTGCATTTTCCTCAGAAACCACATTTCTGCAGCCATCAGATGTTTTTCAGCTTGACTGCACATTGTCCAAGTTTCACATCCATACAAAAGAACAGGCTCTATGTATCCCCTCAACACTCTTTTTCTCGTTTCAATTGACATCATTTTATTGGTCAGAATGTTTTTCATCTTGCTAAAGGCTACTTTCGCAATGGCGATTCTTGTTCTAATCTCTTCAAGGCATCTGCCATCAGATGTTATGACTGTTCCGAGATAATTGAACCGATTCACTTGTTGAAGAATATTCCCATTTACTTGTATATTACATTGTGGTACTTCGTTCTTCCTAGTGACGACCATAACCTGTGTCTTCCTACAATTTAATTCCAACCCCAGCTGCTCACTGTGTACAACCACAGCGTCTACTAATTGTTGCAGATCCTGTGCATTGTCTGCAATCAATACTGTATCATCTGCATATCTAATGTTATTTATGTTTCGTCCTCCAATGCTGATTCCATTTAGGTCTTCTACATTTCTGAAAATATTTTCACTGTATAGGGAGAAAAGATCTGGAGACATTACACATCCCTGCCTAACACCTCTCTTAATAGGTTGGTATTGTCCTACTTCATTATCAATTCTTATGGCAGCTTGTTGTTTCCAATATATGTTTTTTATAAGTCTAATGTCTTTCCCATCAATTTGTAGATCTGCAAGCATATCCACAATGTTGACATGTCTAACTCTATCAAAAGCCTTTGTGTAGTCAATAAAGCAAAGATGTATATCCTTGTTTACTTCTAAAGTACGTTCAATAACTGTTCGCAGCATATACACAGCATTTACTGTACCCTTTCCTTCTACAAAACCACATTGTTCTTCCCCTATTTCAGGTTGTATTTTCTTCCTCACTCTTTGCATGATAATTCGTAACAAAATCTTTGTGATGTGACTCATTATACTAATTGTTCTATGTTGATCACATTCTAAGGTTCCTGATTTCTTTGGGATTGCAATAAATACAGAATTACATAATTCAGAAGGTATATCTCCAGTATCATATAATGTGTTCAGCAGTCTAGTGACTTGCTCTAGTCCAAATTCTTCTAAAACTTTAATCATTTCTGTTGTGATGTTATCTGCACCGGGGGCCTTGCCAGCTTTCATATGCTTAAGAACATTTTGAACCTCCATCTTTAAAATTGCTGGTCCTTCATTATTAAATCTAATAGCATACTGTTCCTCTGTTATCATTATACAGGTCTTTCACATAATCTGTCCATACATGTAGAATCTGATCTTTTTCTATTATGATTTTGCCATCTTTAGTTTTTAGACAGCCTGTTGATGTACTTGTTCTTTTATTAGTAAGTTCCTGAATTCTTTTGTGCACTAATTTGGTATTTTGACTGTTGTGTCATATATATATAATATCATGTCGCAAATCTGGGGGGTGGGGGGAGGGCAGTCATGAACACATGGAAAGACTTAACGAAGATAAAGGCTTCTCATAGCTAAGAACATCCAGCACTGACACACTTGGCTGCAAGTGAAGAATACTCCCCGCTCTGCTGGCAGTAGAACAAACACGACGAGACGAAATACAACAGTAACTTTAGAAAATATAGTTGGCTAACTACAAACAACAATTACTTTCTCATTACAGCTGTCAAACGTGGCTGCTAGAGACGAACAAGGCACTAACATGCTTACAAAACATCACTAACAATTCAGATGTCTTAGAATCAATACGCCTCGATCTGACTATAAACGATTCTGTGTGGACAGTATTGTCTATTTTCACACACTTGGAAAAAGAAGGAAACAGCCGATTCCCGTGTCTCTAACAGTGGGGTGTTAGTTTACCTTTGCCCTGGGCATGTTTTGTGACTGCCCCGTGGGGCAAACTGTGGCCATCAGACTCTGCAGGTAAAGGTCAGGTATGATATGAAGAGCTGTCCTTCTCCCAACGTGTGTCAGCTGATGTTTCTGGAAATACTTCCAGGTGCCCCGCCCCGGTTTGTTCAACATGACTAGCAGTTGGAGAGTCCATTGATGGAACTAACGATAGGTCACGTTCAGGAATATTATAGCTAGACAGTCTATTTATTGTTGGAAGAGATGGTGAGACTTGGACTAGTCTTTAGACAGTCTATTGTTGGAAGAGACGGTGAGACGTGGACTAGTATTTAGACAGTCTATTGTTGGAAGAGATGGTGAGACGTGGACTAGTATTTAGACATTCTATTGTTGGAAGAGATGGTGAGACGTGGACTAGTATTTAGACAGTCTATTGTTGGAAGAGATGGTGAGACGTGGACTAGTATTTAGACAGTCTATTGTTGGAAGAGACGGTGAGACGTGGACTAGTCTTTAGACAGTCTATTGTTGGAAGAGATGGTGAGACACTGACTAGTATTTAGACAGTCTATTGTTGGAAGAGACGGTGAGACGTGGACTAGTATTTAGACAGTCTATTGTTGGAAGAGACGGTGAGACGTGGACTAGTATTTAGACAGTCTATTGTTGGAAGAGATGGTGAGACGTGGACTAGTCTTTAGACAATCTATTGTTGGAAGAGATGGTGAGACTTGGACTAGTATTTATACAGTCTATTGTTGGAAGAGATGGTGAGACTTGTACTAGTATTTAGACAGTCTATTGTTGGAAGAGACGGTGAGACTTGGACTAGTATTTAGACAGTCTATTGTTGGAAGAGACGGTGAGAATTGGACTAGTCTTTAGACAGTCTATTGTTGGAAGAGATGGTGAGACTTGGACTAGTATTTAGACAGTCTATTGTTGGAAGACACGGTGAGACGTGGACTAGTATTTAGACAGTCTATTGTTGGAAGAGACGGTGAGACGTGGACTAGTCTTTAGACAGTCTATTGTTGGAAGAGACGGTGAGACTTGGACTAGTCTTTAGACAGTCAATTGTTGGAAGAGATGGTGAGACTTGGACTAGTATTTAGACAGTCTATTGTTGGAAGAGATGGTGAGACGTGGACTAGTCTTTAGACAGTCTATTGTTGGAAGAGATGGCGAGACTTGGACTAGTATTTAGACAGTCTATTGTTGGAAGAGATGGTGAGACGTGGACTAGTCTTTAGACAGTCTATTGTTGGAAGAGATGGTGAGACTTGGACTAGTATTTAGACCAGTGTTTCCCAACCTTTTTTGTGCCATGCCCCACTTAAGCCTTTCTAAAATTCATATTGCCCCCCGCCCCCACCCCACGCCCCCCCCCCCCCCCCAACATATACATTATTTTTAATATTCAAAAATTGAAATGTTCACTAAAGAAACTTGAATGATAGGTGTTAGGAAGAAATCACTAAGTAATTATTGAGCAAACACAGTAAGTAAATTTTCAAAACATATAATGTAGGACTGAAATTCAAGTACAAAATAATTTTAATGAAAGATTTTTCTATATTATTTTAATTATTAGTAATTATTTATTATTTAAATTTATTGAGATCCTTGCGCTTGATGCTTGCTGCAAAGAGATCTTATGTCAGGTTCCAATTTAGTTAACTTCAGTCTCAAGTCTCCCCGTTTTGTTATATTCAGCCGATTTCTTCCATTTTCGAATTGCCCCCCTTAACAATCGAATTGCCCCCCTGTGGGGCGTGGGCCCCACGTTGGGAAACACTGATTTAGACAGTCTATTGTTGGAAGAGATGGTGAGACGTGGACTAGTCTTTAGACAGTCTATTGTTGGAAGAGACGGTGAGACGTGGACTAGTATTTAGACAGTCTATTGTTGGAAGAGACGGTGAGACTTGGACTAGTCTTTAGACAGTCAATTGTTGGAAGAGACGGTGAGACTTGGATTAGTCTTTAGACCAGTGGTTCTCAACCGCGGTGGGGTTCCCCCCCCCCCCAGGGGTGAATTTTAGGGTTTCCGGGGGGGGGGGATTAAAATTATTTCAAGATCGCGTTAATACAAGAACCGAGTACTTGATATTGTTTTTCCCTTCATACTTTATGGTTCTGTAGGTCTCACCCTTTTGAAATTCATTTTATAACATAAGTAGACCCGCAAATCACGTTTTATATAGACGTCTAGACTTGTTTTAGTATGTGCTATTAAATTTAGCTTCCATTATTACATATACTGTGTAGGGGCGGGGAGGGGATTTTTAGGGTGGAAATACGAAAAGGAAGGTGGGGGGGGGGGGGGGGGAACGACGTTCTGAAAATATGGTGAAAAGGGGGGGGGGCACGGGCCATAAAAAGTTGAGAACCACTGCTTTAGACAGTCTATTGTTGGAAGAGACGGTAAGACGTGGACTAGTATTTAGACAGTCTATTGTTGGAAGAGGCGGTGAGACTTGGACTAGTATTTAGACAGTCTATTGTTGGAAGAGACGGTGAGACTTGGACTAGTCTTTAGACAGTCTATTATCGGAACAGAGGATAGGTTTAAGACCAGCAATTAAACAGTCCATCGTCGGAACAGATAGGATGCAGAGTGCAGCGGGAACGGACAAACACGGCAACAAAGTAGAGCTTAGTGATGAAACTATCGCACGCTCGCGCACACATAAAACACACACACACACACACACACACACACACACACACACACACACACACACACACATGCGCGCGCGCAGGCATAATGCATATTGAGAACGTCTCCGAATTCGGAAAATATTTCAACATGTATTTATTTAATTATAAAGGCAATATCGCAACTGCTGTACTATAATAGTGCTCTAACTTACCCGAACGGCACGAACCTGTCCCCTAATCCCGCATCATAAAATGGCCACCAGACGTCTCCCTGCAAGTAAAAGCGGCAGATAGCATACTGAACATGCCAGCCCCAGTGTGTCATTTCAATTTCAGCCGAGACGTCTTTATGGCCGTTACACGGGGTTACAACCATGTTTACAATGAAGATAATAATGTGGATAAGGGCAAGGGATAATAATGGCGTGACGGTGGTGGCATTAATGAGTGACATGTGATGATAACTGTTGCGTCATTGGGGCCATCGTGACGGTTGTAGCGACAACAACGCCGGCTATAGCACCAGTGTAGTGCCGCTGGCAACGACGACGACCATGATGATGATGATGATGATGATGATGATGATGATGATGATGATGATGATGACGATGATGACGATGATGATGATGACGATGATGACGATGATGATGATGATGGTGATGATGATGATGATGATGATGATGACGATGATGATGATGATGATGATGGTAGCGATGGTGATGGCCATGGCGATATTTATGGTAGCTTGTGGCGATATCTTTGAAGTTAACGCCGCTATTAACGTATTTTTTTTTTTTCAAAGCAATAATTACAATCAAAACTAACAATACTGTTATAATGCACGTGTGTGTGCGTTTATATGCACGTGTGTGATCGTTTATGCACGCATGTAAAATATCCACAGTGAATAAAGAAACAACGTTATCGTGAGTAAAATACGAGATAAAGAATTAGTTAAAAGTTAGCTGCAAGTACTTTACAGGACGTCAGAGTCAACCCCAGCATTTTAGGATTTTTTTTTTATTTACTAGGCAAGTAAACTTGCACTCAGCAATTTGCCATTGTTTTCTGAACGACTGACGCTCATACCATTGTATGAAAACTAGCGCAAGTTTGCTTCCAAATCGCCTGCAGCCGTGTTTGAAACGCGGCATGCGGTATTGTGGATCTCGCGCGTAACCCCTTCGCCAGAGCGCCGGCAAAGGAAAGAGGCCTGCGCTAGCTAAATGTCAGTCTTCTTCTTCATGTTTGATCCCCCAATGAGAACCTGCCCCTCAAACAACACACATTGTGTAGTGACGACGGTGGCAGCAACGGCGGACAGTTAAGGCCGTGGTAATGCGTATACAAGGATACATTGTGCCGCGGAAAAGGGCTGGAACCGATGCGAGACCTCGGCGCTGCGTCCTCGCCGTACACCACGGACAAGTGGCCAGCATAGGCCTACACCGAACGTGCAGGTCATCTCGGAGCTGGCGTCCCCCAGAGATGCTGTGATCAGAAAACATTATGGCAATCATCAGCTCACACCTAAAACATAGGTCAATGATGGCCATCCAAAATGTGCTCTCTTCATATGACAAATGGATTCTAATGTCAGCCAGGTTTGATTCCTTCTAAATGACAGATTCAAATGGCCATTGAACCAGAATCTTACTGAATGACAACTCGGTTCACATGTACCGGACACACCTCTGAAGTCGGAGTGGGTTCGACTGATGGCGAGGGATACTGGTAATAGGGAAAGCTAATCCACATGCAAAAGTCAGTCTAGCACTTCTAGAAGTAATGTCTATGGACTACGCTTGAGTTCAAAGCGAGTGAGTGCAAAATAAGAAGAATGTCCACCACATGTCGTTAATAAATGGAGTGTCGATGCCATGAGAGAAAACCTTGCTTTGTGTGCATCCTCCACCCCCCCCCCCCCCCCCCAAAAAAAAATGGAAGAAAAGATCATGAACGTCGTTGATCTACAGTGGATGTCCCGAGACATGTGGGTGGCAAAGGTGTCTCAGTGGCCACCAAATGCACAAGTATAAGGTTAGTAAATTCATTAGGTGGAAGAGCTGATCCGACCACTCGCTGTGAATGCATAGAAAAGAGAGGGGCGCATCAAAATCCCAAAAACAACGCACTTCTGGTCTTCCATGGTGCAGCCTCTGGTGAACGGGAACTTCAATATACGGAAGTGAGGCTAAGCAACCCTGTGCATGACGTGACGATTCCTTGAGTGAGCCCAGTACTAGAACATCATTTTTCGGCCCTGCTTTTGCGGAAGCCTTCTTGGATGGTGGGGAATACCCATGGTAAGCCCCGACTTTACTAGAAGAAAGGTCGGCAGGCATGCGGCTGTTCTTGGCGAGCCTGTTGGGGAAACAACCTGTAGATTGGGAAGGGTGGGGGGGGTGGTAGGTGTCATGCTGCTGGCGTAAGCATATTGGTGAGTCACTCAGACGAAGCCTGAACATATTCTTGTTCAGTTTGTTATGTCCCGTCGGAAGTCTTCAAAACATGACCTGTCCCTACTTAATTAGATAAATGTAATGCAAGTCACGTGACACAAAAGAATGAAACGCCAAGGAAATGTATAAGCCCAGCATGCCAGAATTGGAACCACGTGAGAACTGAGACTACCTGTAAAGCTCCAATTTCAAACACCATTTATAAAGTTAGAAAAAACATGGAGGAACGGGCACAGAATGAGTGATTACGCTAATTTTAGACGTCAAGTTGTGCCACATCAGCACACGTGCAGAACAATCTTGCCTGAAACAAAACATAGTAAACAAGGTGATATATGATGTAAAGATGCACAATAGGAGCGTCCGCCAATATCACAAATGAACACTGAAACAGGCCAAAGTTACGCTATGAAAATAAATGATTATAGTCCTCATCGTCATGTGCCAATTGGGTGAGATCCAAACTTCACTGACAGCTTATAAAGCAATATACTGATCTCCAGTTGCTAAAAATGGGAGTAATGTCTCACCACGTGACAACACTTAGTGAAACTTGGGAGTAACCAAATAACTTTAATTAGAGGGGACCCATAAGAGCTGTGTGAGTTCACAAATCAATCCCAAAGCAGAACCAGTGGAATAATCAAACTACTGAAAGCATACAATAGGTCACGACAGATACACTTAAGATACCTGCACGTGCTGGTTGTAAAGATGGCATATATACATATCCACTACTGTGTTATGAACCACTTGTACGGTATCGCTTTACAATATACTTCCTTTATGTGGTAATGCAAATATCATATGTAATAAAGGAACTGAATTACAGTATACAGCCAATTAAGGTATAATTCGTTCAGCCCAAATTGGATTCCATCGCCCGAGTGAATTTATTCAGATTCTGATTAATTTATAGAACAAGAAATGTTCAGTGAGAAAACAAACCCCTAACCCATACTCGTGGAGGAGTTATCGTACCCTCTCTGTCTCCATACAATATCCACAATGTAAAGAATACACACACAAGACACACAAATGAACACAAGCTGACAGGAAAATAGTAGTCAGCAATGCCACTGGAATCAGATGGATGTAGGCGAGAGAGTGAGGCCGATGAAGTTGCGCAGCTCTTCCTCACTATAAACAAATTCATCGCGCAAGTCATTCTTCATCCTATTGTCTTCATCATTCCTGATGGACAAACTTGAATGAAATGAATGGTCATCATCATTCTTGATGGACGAACATCCCAGTCAGCAATGGTGAAAGATGTATGATCTCACGTTTGACAACCGATAGTACAAAGCACGTGAGTAATGCATTGTAATAATACCTTTCAGTTGGTCAAAGAGATAACCGTGTCTGTAGTCATGGAACAAAGGGGATTTATAAACATACATTCCACGGCAAACACATGACAAACTGAGACACAGAGAGAGGGAATGTGAGAGTGAGGGAGTGAGGGGGAAGTGAGAGGGTCGAGAATGAGAGAAGGGTAGGGAAGAGCCAAAGAAAGGTCATGGGCGAGAGATCGGGGAAGGGAAAAGGGGAGGAGGACAACTACAAGTTATATATTCTTCTTAGGTATAGAAACATAGAATAGCAAAAGCATTAATACATACAACATACGCAAGCGAGATCTGGATAACTAACAAATCAGCTGAAAAGCACATATCCACCGATGAACACAAATGTTCTGGAAGAGTATTAAACCTTCACTCTACGGATAAGGGAACAAAACCGAGCGATCCAACAAGACCTCGATATTGAAGAAGAGTGTTTTTTTTTAATACAAACAACAATGAAGAAAATGAAATATTTTGGACAGTGTAAGGACGTGTATCGGGGGTGGGGGTGGGGGATGCGAATAAGACAGAGGCCAAAAGGTAAATTAATTCAAAATGTGATAGATAAGATAAATAAGATATACTATGCACTACAACATCTGCTAAAATCAAAGGCGCTATCTCGTAACACCAAGATCACAATTTACAAAACACTGATCAGACCAGTTGTGCTGTATGGCTCTGAAACCTGGAGTACAACTAAAGGAGACGGAGCCTTGTTACAAACCTTTGAGAACAAAGTCTTAAGACACATCTTTGGGCCCATTAGGGATACACACAGTGGAGATTGGAAAAGAAGAAGCAACAAAGACATTTATGATCTGTTTAAGTCCCTGCTAATCAGTACTATCATAAAGGCTGCAATGGCTGGGGCATATAGAAAGAATGGAAGATAATAGGGAAACAAAACTCGCTTACACTCAAGAATTAAATGACCGTAGACCCCGAGGTAGACCAAGAAGACGGTGGAGAGATAATATACATACAGACCTACAAGCACTTGGAATCAGCGACTGACAAGAGAAGGTCCACCAGAGAGACGAATGGAGACGGCTTGTATCTGCAGCAAAGAACCTCAATGGCTCGGAATGCTGAAGAAGAAGAAGAAGAAGAAGAAGAAGAAGAAGAAGAAGAAGAAGAAGAAGAAGAAGAAGAAGAAGAAGAAGAAGAAGAAGAAGAAGAAGAAGAAATTGAAGAAGAAGAAGAAGAAAGATAATTTACTCATGACAGCAACACAGGCGGGGCATACGACTTACGGTAGAGGGACATTCTAAATGCTAATGAGATTTCTTTCTTACATTGTTTTTAGTCACACAACAGTAATAAAATGTGCCCTCTCTCGTTCCTTGCCCCTAACCCAAATTAGCCAGCAGCAATGTTTGTGTATTTGAGTTCTCTAATGCCAACACAAGTAATGCGAACAATTCTAACAAAGAAACAACGCTTTGCAACTGGGACTTCCTTCGGAGATCCCGCCAGACGATACAATCTTCAAGAATATGTTCGCAAGTTGAATAAGAAAGAGTAGGAGAAGAAGAAAGAGGAGGAGAAGAAGAAGTAGTAGCAGAAAAAGAAGAAGAGGTGGTGGAGATGGAAGTGGTGGAGATGGAAGTGGTGGAGATGGAGGTGGTGGTGATGCGGCACTGGTGGTGGCATGTCGTCATGGTGAGAGAAAACATTCTGGAGATCCAGTGCAGCAGACTTGATGTCAGGAAGGCTACTGATGGAATTGTTGTTCCTGGTTCAACACCATAGCAAAAACGGTATAACCATACGCATGCAGCAAAGGATTTTACGAACCGCGGTTCATAGGGGCTTCAAAGGGGAGCCAAATCCCAGACTTTCCCGGAAGAATAAGAGCGCACCAACATGCATATATGTGTTTTAAGTTCTTTCTTGAGATGCCATACTGACCCTGCTTAAACAAGTCACGACTGTGCGCGCGCGAACTAGCGTTAATTATGGATTAGATTGATTGTATTTATCTTCATAGCGCTGTGGTAATATGCTACATAGTGCTAGGATCCCCTTCTACAGATCACTCCATCTGCACCTCGGCCCAGTGCGTGAGCTCTAGCACTAGCGGTCCAATGTGTTCACACTGGCATTAACACATACCATAAACAGCCTGTTGTGTACTGCAATCTTTGAAATGATTTCAGAGATTCCACCTATCATTTAGCGATTTCCAAATGCCGAGATTTGAAAATGACTTGTTCATGACACATAATAAGTATTTGCACTTTACAGTTCCATAGCCCAGCTACTGAGTTAAGTGCGTAGTGTGACACTGTTAACTGTGAATTTCGTGTGGAGTGCTTTTACAATTGTCCGCGGTTGTTTGTATCGTAAACTGTATGTTCAGAAAAATGGCGGCCGGCCGGTTGCTGACCTAACTGGGTTTGCCTTATGCAGTAATGTGTGGCTGCTAGATTTCTAGTGATTGCCGCTTCCATCGACGATGAATTGCATTTTTCTTGGCGGACTTTTGCGTTAACATTCTGGCAGCGACCTTATGCATAGTATGCCTGTGCGGGCTGTTGGTTTGTCGAGACTTCTGTGTTCCACTTTTCACAAGGGACAGTTAGAAGCATTTTGTATTATATTCACTGGCAACGGAGCATTATGGGGACGACCCGTTGCCGTGAAGTTGGAACCCCGAATAACTAACTATTTAACTAACAATCTGACTAACTAACTTGCCAGAAACTGTTAGTATACGATCTATTCCCCAGAGACCGAGAGAGGTACGGCATTATCGGTTCCTCTGAACAAATTGTACCCAAAACAATGAACTGAAATGGATTTGAACGCGCCACTTTTGGTATTAGTGGGAGACGTCATAACTTTCATCCACCCACGAGGTCCTCTGTACAACACATGGTAGGAAAGATGAGAACAACGTGAGAATTCGGAACAACTTAACACACACGGCATGCGATGCTACATTTTTTTAAAAACAATAGTATACTTAGTTGCATGTCCTTTACAGGAGTTGCAATCAGCTTTGGCATGTAATGGTTGTTTGTAATTTAATCATCATCGTCAGATGCCCTGACAAGCTGGCATGGCGTCCATGTCTCCACACAGATCTCGGTGTTTGGTGTTCTGGATCAACTCTACTGATGATATTCCTCCATGCCACTGTTTTAGACCATCCAGCATCACTTCTCTTGTTCTGTCTCTGCCTTTCTTCCTATTGATCTTTCCATACGTCAGTCACGAAGGTCTTCAATGCCTCTCTTCTCATCACATGACCCAAAAAAAAAAAATGCATGTCTCTTTCTTATTGTTGTATATAATGTTCGAGTTTCGTTAGTCTCCTTCCCGCAATCGTTGTTAGTTGTAATTTTCTAGGTAATGTTATTTCAGTAGTTTGCTTTTGCTTTTTGAACGACCGACGCCTCATACCACTGACATCAACGCAAAGCGACCAGCTTTCAAATCGCAGTGTGTGTGTGTGTGTGTGTGTGTGTACACACACACACACACACACACACACACACACACACACACACACACACACACACACACACACACTGCCTCAAGCTATTGCCGTATAGCCTGACAGTGTTGCTTGAATAATGATCATGGGGCTACTGGTAAACTATATTGCTAGCATAGTGATCATAATTTAACTACCAGAACTGACAGGATTTCATTCGTTCCGTCCAGAACAGCATTCTGGGTTCATTCCAGTCTGTTGTTGCAGTTCTTGTTGTTGATATCACTACTGCTGAGGTGTCTGCTCTTGGCAGGCCTATGTAATTTTTCTGCACCCATAGAGTGAGATAGTAGCTGTTTGAGACGGTATAATTTTCAGACTGTTCTGGAAACAATAAAAGAAAGATAGGGATAAAAGAACGGGAGGAGGTCGGTGGGCGGTCACCCAAACTTATTATGTCATGACCTAGTATACTGAAAAATATTACTACATGTGTGTGTGTATGTGTGTGCGTGCGTAGGTGTGTGCGTGTGCGTGTGCGTGTGTGCGTGCGTGTGTGGGTGGGTGCGTGCCTGTGCGTGTGTCTGTGTGTGTGTGTGTCAGCCATGATATATAAAATCACTCAATATCCAGATGTGTGTCACAGTTACTTGCATGTTATCATCAGGACGTGGCAATCAACACCAGCACTTAGTGGCTGTGTGTGATGTACAAGGCAATTTTTACTGTCAGTTGCTTGTTATTGCTCTCTGAACGACCCACGCACATACCACATACCAACGAAATCAACGCAGAGCGTCGTCTGCAGCAGATTTCCAACTGTTGAGGATTACCGTTGTTTATGTTACCTTCCCAAGTTAAAATCCCTTCGCTTTACCGGGGATTAAACCCACGAGCTCTGGTGTGTGAAGTCAGAATGTGAACAACTCGCCTACCGACCCCTCTCTTGTAATGCAACAGCAGAGACAATCAACATCAGCTACGGGGGTTGGGTTGCTTCGAGGTACAACGTGCGTCTCATACTCGTGTACACTTGCTCCATTCGCACATGGGGCTACTCGTGAGCTTCACTAACTAACACAGTTTTCCCGATGTAATCACCAGAGCAAACAGGATGTCATTCTTTTCGTCCATTGAAGGGCCGAATGTAAGACGGGCCTGCGTGCCCAATTTGTTACCCTTCGAAAATAAAGTTTGTTCGTTCGTTCGTCCAGAACAGCTCTGGGCTCAGTCTAACTGTGCCTTGTTATTGTTGATCCCAGTGCTGCTGGGTTGTCCACGTGCGCCCAATACTCGTGTACACTTGTTCCATTCGCTCCTGGGGTTGCTTAGAGGAACGATGTGCGTCTCACAGTCGTGTACACTGCCTCCGTTCGCTGTTAAGGACTGTTTAGGGGTTCCACAAGAAATACCACCCCACCCCCTGTCCTGTGGTCCTGATGTAGTGGATCAGATGGCTAGCCCTCCCGGACAAGAGCGACAGCCTCGGGGGACATGTGTGCGCATTGCCCACGTTAAACACCTCGGCAGCCGGAATTTGAAATGAGCAGGCGGAACGGGTGGCTTCGCGCGCTGAATTTCAAACTTGGAAAACCTACTCATATTTATTCATGAAGGCACGGACATTGGTTAATTGGAGCCCGTGCAGAATACAAGGACTCCCGTGGTATAACAGATTAACCAGTTCAGAGCTCATGGAGAGAACATCACACATTCCAGTGGATGAAGAGGTGAGGAATTGGAAGTTGGCGAAGCTATTATTATTAGTAGTATATTTAGACAATCCATCCTCTGAACTAATGAAACTAGAACATTATATACAACAATAAGGAAGAGACATACATCTTTCTTCGGTCATGTGATGAGAAGAGAGGCATTGGAGAACATGGTGACAACAGAGGCAGACCAAGAGAAATGATGCTGGATGGATTGAGACGGTGGCATGGAGGAATACCATCGGCAGAGTTGTTCCAGAACACCAACGAGCGAGATCTGCGGAGGATGGTTCGGTCGCCTTGCTACTGAATGAGTGCGTGGGCGACATTGTGAGATGTGAAATTCGCGTGGAATGCTTTTACATCTGTCCTGTACAGTGACCTGCATGTTCGGAACAATGGCTATCGGCTGTTGCTGAATAGACTGATTTGCCTTTTCGGTTCACGAGTGCATTTGTCAGGAGACTCCCGGGAGTCGGCGCTGAAGCTGCGGAGTTCTTACTTTATGCGACACTTTCGGCGGGTCGCCCTGCGGTAAAAGACCGAGCCATGTGAGAAAACCCGGGTCAATGAGGTCTTTCTGGTGACTGCCGAGTCCAGCGACGATAAACTGTGGTTTTCATGGATTAATTTTGTGTTGGCATTCTGGCGGCGGCATTATGCACAGTGTACCTGTGCGGGCTGTTGGGCTGCCGAGACTCCTATTTATTCCACTTTTCACATTGGACAATGGGGAGCATTTTGTGTGATATTCACTGGCACAGAAATGGAACATAATGGGGACGACCCGTTGCCGTGAAGTTGGAACCTCGACTAACTAACTAACTGAGATCTGTGGAGAGTCGTGAACGCCTACGCCAGCTGGCAGGGCACTTGATGATGATGATCCTCTGAAACCAACAGGGCAAAATAAACAACGGGAGACCTACAGAGAAAACAAATTACAGACACAGATGAATACTGCGGTGGCAGTGGGGAAGGAGTGCTGCAAGAGATAGTGTGGGATGGCAGGGCTTTGTCTGAAGTGGCTGAGGGTACATGATCCACTGGTGGAGGGATTAAAAGCAGACGGGGGACGAAAGGCATGGAGGACACTTTCTAGGGCCGTTATTTCCAAGAGTTCACGGTGAGATGCCAAAATTTGACGTTTTGTTTCGTTTTGCCCCGGTTAAACATTTTAAATATTGCCTTCATTACAACGGGGGGAAATCATAATAAACAGGTGAATGGGTACAACTGCCCCGGAACAGCCATAACAACTGACGAAAGATGTATTGAAGAGAGATTAGAACATGAATCATTATGGCAAATGGTAATAAATCGACAAGTTGAGAAACATGGAATTATAGTGCAAGTGTGGTTCCTGGGGAACTTGAAACCATCGCTGCGGTCGTGAGGACAGTCAGACTGTTCCACGGTTCGAGATCAGTCGCGGACAATTTGGAAGCATACCACTTCGCGCTGATGTCAATGGTTTGAGGCGTCGGCTGTTAGTAATGACAAACTACTGAATTAATATTGTCTACTAAATCGAAAACAGCCAATACATGTTGAGATTCATTGCAACGTCCTGTAAAAACAAGAAACTAACTTTTTTTTTAAAACATAAATGTTACAGTATATATCATTCTGGCATCCAGATATTTCGATACCGCCGTATGTTGCACTCAGATGATAATCTCCCTGTATGATCTATGGGAGTAGAATGAAGCAATTATGAAGATACCCGTGTGCAATGAACGTGCGCCTTGACCACAACGAATCAACGCAACCGAGTGTAAACACACGCGCTTAGCGGAGACTCCCGAAATATATGTTAGACACGCATTCCGTTTCACCTCCAGAATAATACACAACTTGGCTGTACGCGCATCCTGAAGTGACTTCAATATTTTTGTCTTCATACGTGTCACTTAGCGAGAGTTTATGAAGGTGATAGGCAGCTGTGCTGAATATATCAAGAGCACGTTCGGGCGAGGTTCGACGCCTGGGCGGTTGGTTGCCTGCTCAGGGAAAGGATCGGTCACCTATCCCAGCATGCATTCGAGCTACATCATGTAACGGCCCTATGACGTCACAGAGCCACGGCAGGAGACTGCTTCAGGACCACTGTGTCAATGCCATTCTACATGTCTGGCGACATTCTACACGTACAAGTTGTACACGTGTGCGTACACGAGCTTCATCAGGACCACTGTGTCAATGCCATTCTAGATGTCTGGCGACATACTACACGTACCAGTTGTACACGAGAGCGTGCACGCACGTGCCTGTTTGAAGAAAGTGAGCAGTTTTCAATACCTTAGTTCACCGCAGACGGGGCATTGAAACGTGACGACAGAAAATAAAAGAACAAACACTGCTCTACAAAAACTAAAGCAATTAAACCCTGGATGGACTGGAACAGACAGAACGACTATTGTCAGAAACATAGATTACCAAAAAGCATGAATACTTCCTGTGGCAACATACAGATGCGAGGTTTGGATAACTCACAAAACAGCTGAAAAGCACATACCCACCAATGAACTGTTCCAGAAGAGTATTAAAACTTCACTCTACGGTGAAGAGAACACAACCAAGCTATCCAACAAGACCTCGGTATTGAAGAAGAGCGGTTTATTAATACAAACAAACATGAAGAACATGAAATAGTGTGGGCACGTAAACATGTAAGGCTAATGCTAGTAAAGATAATTATGTAAGGAAGTGTATCGGGGATTGAGGAAACTAAACATGTCCCATGACATCATCAGGGTGTGAAACTTGGAGATTTTACAAATCATCTAAACAGCAGATATGTGCCCCTGAATATAAGTTTTACAGAAGAGTATTAACAATTCATTGAACGAAACAGACCAAACAGATTGATCCTACAAAACTCAGTATTGAAGAAGATTGGTTATTTAGACTGGTTTTTGGACACATTATGAGAAGAAGTAAATTGGATAACTTGGTGACAACTGACAAGAATGCTGGTTAGTTAGTTAGTTACTTAGTCACGGTTCCAACTTACACAGCAACGGTGATATCGCGTGATATGGCGAAACATGACAACCCACATGTATTGGCATGGCACATGATGAGAAAGAGACAGCGAGAGAGAGAGAGAGAGAGAGAGAGAGAGAGAGAGAGAGAGAGAGAGAGAGAGGAGAGCGAGAGAGAGAGACAGCGAGAGAAAGAGAGAGAAAGAGAGAGACAGCGAGAGAGAAAGCTGTCAATACACTACCCACTAGGTTAAACATTACTGTCATTACAATGGTTAACATACTATCCAATCGGTTAAACACTACTATAGCTGTCAACCATTATCCACTCGGTTAAATACTATTATAACTGTCAACCATTATCCGCTCGGTTAAATACTATTATAACTGACAACCATTATCCGCTCGGTTAAATACTATTATAACTGACAACCATTATCCGCTCGGTTAAATACTATTATAACTGACAACGCACTATCCACTCGGTTAAACACCACTATAGCTGTCAACCATTATCCACTCGGTTAAACACCACTAAAAGTGTCAACCATTATCCACTCGGTTAAACACCACTAAAAGTGTCAACCATTATCCACTAGATTAAACACTACTATAGCTGTCAACCATTATCCAATCAGTTAAACACCACTATAACTGTCAACCATTATCCACTCGGTTAAACACTACTATAACTGACAACGCACTTATCCACTGGGTTGAACACTACTATTAGCACAGTTCTAGACAGACTATCATCTGGGTTTAACACTAACAGAGATGACAACAGTGGACCGACCCACTACGAAACACCACTGCTGCCGCGTATACTTCCATTGAGAGAAATACACTGGACCAGGCAGCCAACATTGCCAGGTGTGTCTGCTGCAGGAACTGACTGCGCACGAGACGAGTGAGCAGCAGTGCTGACTACCAGTTTTTGTAGCTGCCCGTACTGTGGCGCACCGTACCCCCACGGGATTTCAAAACTAAGACGGGAAAATAAACTTTCCTCTCTTCACTCTGTTCTGTTCCCTATTTGGCACGTCCCCCGTGGTATACAGGACTGATTAGTCAGTGTAACAGTGTCAGGGTGCTTGGAGACAGACAGACAGACAGACAGACAGACAGTCAGACAGACAGACAGACAGACGAGCGGAAAAATACACGTATAACATCACCAAGTGCTTTGCCGACTGATGTGGGCGATCATGTTTCTCCACATCACGCGATCTCCATCAGTATGTATCAACTGGTGTGCTGACACTGGTCCGTGAAATATGCCAGGCAATAAATCGTGTAACATACTGTTTGTTTTCGTTATTCAGATTATCTTTTTCTCTTCCCATTACTCTTTCTCCAGCAAGCCTGCCAGATGCCGCTATGTTGACACCACATTCCTACTGCCATAACATGCTTCTTAGCTTGTCTGTTTATGGGCCATATTTCACATGCATTCAACCGTGTGGGTTCTATATAGCATTTAGACTATTTCTCATTGCAGCTGACATGTTTTATGTGTGCATTTTCCGACTGGCATTGCTACTTCTGCCATGGCGATTTTAGTTCCGTCTCCACAAGGCATCTTCCATCACACTGTTCCGTGGCAGTTTACCGATTCACCTGTTCAAGAATAACCGATTGACCTATTCAAGAATTACCGATTCACCTGTTCAAGAATTACCGATTCACCTGTTCAAGAATTACCGATTCAGCTATTTAAGAATTATCCCATGTTCTTGGATGCAACGTTCAAGTATCTGTGTTTTCTTCATCATTCGGATGATGTTTTTTCTGTCTGACAACTGAGTTGGCTCATTCTGTACAATAACATGAAAGTGGGTCAAGGACCAAGGATTTGGTCTATATAACGCTGGCTGCCTTTACTTCCCAAGATAATTCCTGGTACTCATTCTAGGCTGGATCAACCTGGGAGCCCTGGTCATTTTAGGCTGGGTCAACTTGGAAGCCCTGGTCATTTTAGGCTGGATCGAGCTGGGAGCCTAGGTCATTTTAAAACATTCGTCTCGATACGAATGTGAACCCATGACCAGCGAATCGGCAGGCGAGCATCTAGCCACTACGCTACCATTATGCTACCCGTGTACAACAACAGCATCCACTACATGCCTCAGATCCTGTTATCGGAACTTTCGTGATTCGACAGACCAGTGAAATCATTCTGCTCTCCTCTCCTTCGGTTTCTTGGATTTCAAAGCAGCGCGATGTGCATATATAAGAAACGCATTTACATTTGCACGTCACGGTGAAACCTTATAATTTAGCAAGGCACGAACCAAGTGAACGTCGGACGCAAGGATCGCTTGCCTCGCTCCTCACTAAGTTCATTTCATATGGTTAAAAGCGTGTGCTTGTATGAAATTACAGATGAAATAAAGGAAACGACTACAATACACACAAAACATGCTAGACAGTTAAACACTACTGTCGGATAGATTCCAGGCATTTTAAAACGCACGCACGCGCGTACACACACACACACACACACACACACACACACACAGACACGAGAGAGAGAGAGAGAGAGAGAGAGAGAGAGAGAGAGAGAGAGAGACAGACAGACAGACAGACAGACAGACAGACAGACAGAGAGTGCGCGTATGTGAGTATTATGTGCCAATCTCTTTACATATGTGTATGTGCTTGCGTATGTGTGTGTATGTCTGTCTCTTTGTCTATGTCTCCTTACATTTGTGTTGTGCGTGCGCGCGTGTGCGTGCGTGTGTAAAAAAAAACAATAGCAGACTCTTTGACACATTCAGACCTTCCACAACCGCTGTCATAAACAACCCAGCCCTGACACAGTTTTATAACCCACTGAGAGTGCCGCCATCGCCTCACCTCTGCCTTGTGAAATGTTAAGTAACTCCAGCTACCAATACATGCGGTGCTGCCGCCCGACTCACAGGTTTGCTTTATGTTTGTTCAAAGACCGCCAGGAACCATGTCAGGTCCTGGGGACCACCTGGGTGTTCTTATGTTCGCCAGCCTGGCAACGTCCAGAAGTCTGTCTGTCAGCTACTGCTACAGGAAATGCTTGTGTATTAATAGCAACATAATGCGAACGTAATTTTGCCACGGTGTCTGCAGAGGCATATACGCTGGCACCCTGCAGTCTTGCCAGACCATGGCATTTTTTTTAAAAGACATAATAACTACAACCCACGGCGAAGACCAGGGACGGAGTTATACCTCTCTATAGCACAAATGAATAATAATAAAAATATTTTGCATATCGTTTACTGGACATCGCTGTCAACATCAGCATCTTTCAGCTGATTGTTGATTTCTTGGCAAGATTACGCTCAGTAGTTTGCCATTGCTTTCTGAGCGACCTGCTCCATACTCTCATAAGTCACTGGCGCGACTCGAACCGTTTCCAATTCTCTTGTGCTCACGCACAAATTAATAGCCTTCCCTTATACAGTGAAAATAATTTTAGAAATTATTGAGATTGAGACGAATCACCATTGGGGTCATTACATCAATAATATTAGATATACAGATGATACAGTATTGATTGCAGAATGAACAGGATGTGCAGATGCAGTTATTGTACACAGTGAACAACTATGGTTAGAATTAAATTGTAAGAAGGCAGAAATTATGGTCGTCATTAGGAAGAAAGAAATACCACAATTCAATATACTGGTAAATGGGAATATTCTTAAACAAGTGAAATGGTGCAACTATCTCGGAACAGTCATAACATCTGATGGGAGATGCCTTGAAGAGATAAGAACAAGAATCGATACAGCGGAGGTAGTCTTTTGCAAGATTAAAAGCATACTTACCAATAAAAAATATCTCAAGTGCAACGAGAAATAGAGTATTTAAGTGCTTCATAAAACCTGTACTTTTGTTTGGATTTGAAACGTGGACAATGAGCAGACAAGCTGAACAACATCTAATGACGTTGCACCTCACCTTTAGAGACATTATTTAGAGGGCTACAACTCCAGCCCAAGGGAGAGAACAGAGTCACTCAGAGCCCGAGTAATCTAGAGCCTTCTAGAAGGACTGGTCAATGAGTCCAGGGTTCCGTGGACACTGATGTGGCCCGCCTATTGCGGGGTCCACGAGGAACTCGGACAGAGTTACCACCCGTGTCGGATTGGGACACGTGTGGACCGGCAGAGGACAGACGGACTTGAGAGAGGCAACAGGGCCTGCCTTTGAGGGACTCTATAGATATCAATAGATATATAGACATAGGCTAGATAGTTTGCTAGACTGTTGTATGATAACTATGTGTTTGATGTTAACCAGCTGTGATATGTAATATGCGCCAACGCATACTGTATATGTAAATACAATAAATATTCGATCTCATAGCGAACAGATTTATTGTTGTCTGTATGAACCCAAGTTTAGTTACCTAGATACGAGCAAGACGATGACAAACGTGGACAATGAGCAGACAAGCTGAACAACATCTAATGACAGTGGAAATGTTTCTGAGAAAAATGCAAATAATACAATGGACAGACAGAAAAACCAATGAGCAAGTCCTACAAGAAGCAAATCCAAACCGTAAACTGATTAGAGAAATTAGACGCAGACAGCACGTCTGTGGGCACGTTATGAGAAGAAATAAACTAGAAAACTGGGTGACAACTGGCAAGATTGAGTGGAAAAGAACACGAGGAGCGCAGAGAAGTAAATATCTAGTTTACTCAAGACAAACTGCAGAAGCTGACAGATCAATAAATCAATGCTCTAACTACCCATGTGTGGGTGCTTCCATCCTAGACCAGTTGCCGATCAAGGCTTATAGCGCCTTGTCTGCCCTGCCATAACATGTAGTCAATAGATTGCATTTCTTCGCATTTGTGTGTGTGTGTGTGTGTGTGTGTGTGTGTGTGTGTGTGTGTGTGTGTGTGTGTGTGTGTGTGTGTGTGTGTGTGTGTGTGTGTGTGTGTGTGTGTGTGTGTGTGTGTGTGTGTGTGTGTGTGTGTGTGTGTGTGTGTGTGTGTGTGTGTGTGTGTGTGTGTGTGTGTGTGTGTGTGTGTGTGTGTTTTTTTTGCATATCCCTTACAGGGCGTTGCAGCCAACATCAGCATTTTTCAGCTGTGTTGATGTAGTAGTCAAAATTACGCTCAGTAGATTGCCATTGCTTTCTGAGCGACCGGCTCACATACCCCGTAAGTTATCAACACGGCGAGAACCGCTGACGATTCTCGCGCAGGTTATGTTTCTCACGAGAATATACGGGATTACGGAGGGTTTCAACCCTCCCAATTGCGCTCCTCCACCAGAAGCCGTTGGTACAATATGGGCCTAACATTCGGAGCTACCAGAAAGTAGTTAGTACCGTCTACTGTCATATGTTAGCTCAGTCATATCTAATGAAGACCTGACAAAAATGGCCATATATCAAGTTAGTAAAGTAAGTACAGTTCACGGATCTCTTTTCATCCCATAAATAACATCGAGTGTATGATACCAATCCTATAATTTAGACAAATCAGCATTCGAAGAGAGATGTGGTTAATCATATCAGACCGGCTTCTAAAGGGATCCGAACACATACCCACGGGGCTGGCAAGCAGGCGATGGCAAAGTAGGCTTAGGTTGGAAAGCCTGCACAAAAACAACGAATACAAACGTTATATTCACAAAGACATAACAAAGACGCCAGCGGGAAACTCTTTGTCGCCTAATACCACTTACATAGAAGGAACAAGTAAAGATATATGGAATATACCTGTATGTGTGTTTTTGTACAATTCCCATGCTACATGCGTTAGTAAAAGGTACGTAATTACAACATATGTTGCACTTTTTTTAAGGAAAAAAAAAAAGGGGGGGGGCGGTGTGAAGGGTTAGGTTATTACTTATACCATGATGAGAACGACTGTCCGTCGCATCGAATTCTTACAATGATCTGGTCATCACCAAGCACCTGGCCGACTGGCGTAGGCGATCATGCTACTGCATAGCTTGTGATCTCCAACGGCATATGTCAACTCGTGTTCTGACTCCCTTCCGTGCCACTGCACAGGACTGAACACAATATTTTTCTCTCACTGGGATCCGGTGCTTTGTTTAAAAGGCATGGTCGTTAGTGTAAAAGGCGTGGTCGCCCGAAAAAGTGCAGACAAACCTCGGTTTTCGTTGCCTTCAGTTTTCGTCGGTTTCGGTTTTCGTCAATTTTTCCTCAAAAAATTTTTCTTGGTTTGCATCGGTTGCCCCGGATTTCGTTGGCACGCCCACATGACCTCGTTGCTAATTTTGCGAAAACAAAGGGACCCACGTTTTCTTCTGCTCAGTTTGGTGTTGTTTTTCGCTGTGTGAGCATCACTTGCTAATAATAAAATACGAGAGCGGTATTAAGATAGCTTAAATCGGCCGCATGTACGGGAAGTCGCCATTCACGATAAGTTCCATTGTGACGACGAAGGAAGCTATAAAGGAGGCTAATGTAGAAAAATGCATAAATGTGCTAACGAAACAGAGATCCCAAACAATTGAAAATGTCAAACGAGTTATTAATTTGGATAAATCAAAACCAGTTAGATGGCGATTCTGTTTCGGGGGCAATCATATGTGAAAGGGCCAGAATGTTGTGTGTCGATCTCATGAAGAAAATGCTTGGGATGTGTGCTAGTGTACTTAGTGATTTTAAGGCCAGCAGAGGATCCTTTGAAAAATTCAAGCGGCGCACTGGTATATAAAGTGTTACTAGGTACGGCGAAGGAGCGAGTTCGGACAAGTTGGGGGGCAAAAAAAAAAAATAGTAATAAACACTATATTTATTATCCATAAAATGTGTTTTTGGTATGTATTTTGGAGTGTCTAGAACGAATTAATTAGATTTACATTGATTCATATGGGAATAACTGCCTCGGTTTTCGTCGGTTTCGGATTTCGTCGATCGTCTTTAGACGGATTGTCGACGAAAACGAGGTTTGACTGTATAATAAACAAAAGCCAATTGCTGTTTGTGGTAGTGACCTTGGAATATTAATGGCAATACCAAGCACTCGGAAAACTGACCAAAGAACTAAAGCCAGTGATACCGGCAAACGACCAGAAGAATATGCAATAGAAGTGAAGAAGTGGTTCGAAACAATGACAGCCCAATGATGACACGGGATGAGTTAGTCATATATGCTGGAGATATCCTATTATCATCACCCCGCTTCCTCCCATCTACCCTCACCAACCCCACCTCAATGTACCTCATAAAATGGTCAGAAAAACGGGATTAAAAATGATACGTTACAGAATGACGAGATACGGCCAGCCAATAAAACAGTTTTTCCTCGCATATCCTTTACAGAACATTGCAGTCAACACCAGCATTTTTCAGCTGCTGTTGATGTCTTGGCTAGTTTTATGTTCAGTAGTTTGCCTTTGCTTTCTGAACAACCGACTCATATACCTCCGTAAGTAACCAGCGCGACGCGATCCGCTGCCGAATCTCGCGCAGTTGTGTTTCGTAAGAGAGTATACGGGATTACGAACAACGTCCTTAACGCCTTGGCCAGGGAGCGCGGCAATAAAAACATAAGGAGAGAAATATAACAGAAGGGTTGAAGGTACAGGAAGCTATTCCTACAAGACCAGTCTGCAACAATGGTGGAACAGCAGCATGGCCAACATCAGGAAATTCTCAAAGAGCTAGAGCTAATAACTTGAGACTTGATGAACCTCAACAGAATATACACACATTCTTACTACGTGGGTAGATTCCTGTAGCTGAAACCATACAGATAATGACTGTAAGACAACATGTAAATTATGAGGTCATCATCATTAAGTGCCTTGCCAGCTGGCGTGCATGTCTCTCCACAGATCTCGGTCTGTGGTGTTCTGGGTGAACCCTGCTGACTGATGATATTCCTCCATGCCGCCGTCTCAATCCATGCATCATCACTTCTCTTTTCCTGCCTCTGCCTCGCTTCCTCTTGGTCATTCCAGTCCACACGATGTTCTTCAATGCTTTTCTTATCATCACATGACCAAAGAAAGCTGTTTGTCTCATTCTTATTGTTGAATAATATAGTTTCGTCTCTTTCAGGCAAACAATGTTAGTTACTCTGGCAGTAAGAGGAATTCGCAACATTTGTCTCAGGAACAACATATCTGTTGCTTCCAAGTTCTTCCTAATTTGTTCACTTACATTCCAAGATTCACAGCCATACAACAAAACAGGTTCTATATAGCATTTTGGCGCTCTCTTTTTTCTTACATTCAATAATAGTGACTTATTGCATAAGATACTTTTCAATTTCTGAAATGCAGCTTGTGCTTGCCCTATTCTGTTCTTGATCTCTGTTGTGCACCCTCCATCTGCTATTATAATTGCCCCTAGGTATTTAAAATTATCCATTTGGTTAAGAATGTTCCCTTCCATTTCCACTTCATATTTTGGTGTCACTGTTTTCTTTGATATCGCCAGTTATTATTTGCTATATTCAAGGAGAGTCCTTTCATTGCACTTTCTGTTACTACAAAGTTCAACAATTGTTATACTACTTCTTTTAGAATAGGAGGACCTTCTAAGTTATTTTATTCTGTTAATTGTTCCTTTACTCATTTATAGAATTCTCTTATATAGTCATTCTACCTCTTCATTATAGCACCTTCTCCAATATCTTTCCTGTTTTTGATTTCAAACACCATTTGTTTACTCTTATCTTTCTTCCCGTCAGCTCACTGATTTGCCTGTGAATATTTTGTGTATCTTTAATATAACTGAATTCAATTTTCTTCCACTGCTCGTTTAACCAACTTTCTTTTACCTTCACACATTTATCTCTTATTCCTTTATTTATCTTATCATACTTTTGTTTGTCATTTTTATTGTTTTCTTGTGTCCATCAACTTTATGATTTCTTCAATCATCCATTGTTTCTTAGCTTGTTGGCTTCTCTCCTGTAATATTTCTTTGCTTGTTTGATGAATGGGGGTCCCTTAACATTTCCCATTATTCATTTATACTCTGTATTATAGCTATTGCGAGGTACATATTTTTCACGGTCACTCTGTATTGTTCTTAAATTTCTGTATCTGCTTTCAGAACATCTTTAATAAGTTTCGTGTTTTTAGTTACTTGTTTCCTTTCTTCAATCTTACTTTTATTTTTCCATATAGTGGTCGTTATCACTATTGCAGTCAGCACCAGGTATAATATTAACATATATTAACGTATTTCTAAATCTTTTATTAATAAGAATGTAGTCCATTTGGTTGAATGTTTTCTTATCAAGGCATGTCCATGTGTAAAGTCGTCTTTTATTATGTTTAAACCATGTGTTTCCAGTTATCATTTTATATTTGCCCATTCTGTTAGTTTCTCTCGTCTTTCATTTCTTGTACCTAAATCATAATTCCTCACTACATTCTAAATTTTCCTTTTCCTACCTTTGCATTAAAATTTTCTAGTAGTGTTTTTATATCTTGTGATCTAATATGAGATATTCCCATTTCTACTTCATCACAAAAGTGTTGTATTTCTTCACCAATACTGCTTGTTGTTGATGCATTACTTGTTTAATATAATATGCATAATCACTGATGAGATGCCAACAGAGAAATAGTAAGAACCAGACTAGTTTCTCAAAAGAAAGAGAAATTACCACCTTGTGGTAATTATCACACAGGCGTTTATTATTAAAGCTGGCGGTGGACAAAGTATGAAAATACATCACACGTTATATAACAAGCTATACGAAACAGGAATATGGTGAAACAAATAGAAGAGAACAATATACGAGGGTAAGTTAATAAGTAGGTCACAAGTGGCTGTAGAAAATTAACTACATATGATAACACCTTGAAACCAGTTTATTTGTATACATACATTGTCCCTTTATTTTTCAACATAATTTCCACCAACACTGATGCCTTATCCCATCGTTTTATCAGTCCTCCCAAACCGGTTGCATAGAACTCCGTGCTCTGTTTTCTAAACCACGTTTTCACTTCACATTCAACTTTGGCGTCATTCGCGAAATGTCTCCCGCCAAGGTGGGTTGTCAGTGTTTATGCTAACAAATGTTTGTCCCGTAAAGCGGTGCATAGCTGGGTAGAGTGAATCAGGTCTTAGTCAGATATGGCTGAGCTATCGTATGACATTAGACGGTAATACCTGCTTTCTGTTAGCGCCGAATGTTGGGCGGCGCTTACAAATCCCGACACCCCACACTCTGCCAACATCTTCGGGCGGAAGAGTACAACTGGGAGGGTACAAGTCTTATCCTGGTGCGAGGAAATGCAATCTAAAGGCAAAATGTCAAGGCAGGTCAGACCAGGAGCTAAGCCTTGGTTGGTAGCTGGTCTAATATTGAAGCTCCGACAGGCGGACAGTTAGAGCATTGCTTTGCTAATCCGGCAGCTTCTGCAGCTTGTCTTGTTCCAGATGTATAGGTGTTACCTTTCCTCTGGAGTGAACTAGGCAGGCCGTGAGAGGGATCATGCTGCATGGGCAACACATGATCTCTATATTTTAGCCCAGGCTTTGTGCTATTAAGAGGCAGTAACTCCATCCCTGGTCTTAACCGTTCTCGGAATCAAAGCGAGAGGCAACATTTACAGGTTATAAGTCCTTGTCAATTGGCGTAGACATGGGGCGCCACGGGTTGCCTCTGACGGTAGGAGACACCTACAGGTGTCACTGATCAGCTACCGCCCGCCTCAAGCTGGGCAGCCCCTGGCCAATTGGGTGCTGATCCGCCACAGCCTGCCTGCTTCAATGGGTGCTTGGGACTAGGAGATAATCAGAATCGCAAGCTGCTAAACCAATGCACCAGGCACTAATAAAAAGAAAAATAGAAACATCAAGCTACGGCTTGGAACCTGGAACTAAGAACCATGTGTCCAGGATTTTCCACTGACTTGACAAATATTGACGATGTGACAAAAACGGCTGTGATTGATGCTGAACTCAGTCGTCTTAACATTGATATTGCTGGCCTGCAGGAGACTCGCCTCGCTGAGGAAGGGTCATTCGGGGAAAACAATTACACCCTTTTTGGAAGGGTAGAAGGCAGGCAGAAAAAGGGCAACATTGTGTGGGCTTTACAGTGAAGAATTCGCTACTGGGAATGATTGAAATTCCAGCTGGAGGTAATAAGAGACTATTATCCCTGCGCTTGGCAACCTCTTGTGGTTTTGCCACCATTAATACTGCATATGCACCGACACTCGCTTCCTCTGATGATGTGAAGGATTCGTTCTACGAAGAGTTAGACTCAATGATCAAGGCAGTTCCAAAATCCGACTACATTTATATGCTCGGTGATTTCAATGCTCGTGTGGGCAAGGACTCGAACTCATGGCCAGTGTGCCTTGGAAAATAAAACATCGGTCACATGAATGAAAATGGGCAAAGGCTGCTGGAGCATTGCACCAGAAATGACACATGTATTACAACCTCCTTTTTTTAAACAAAAGAGCTGCATATGGTCACATGGAAACACCCAAGATCCGGCCATTGGCATAAGCTGGGCCTCATCATCACACGGAGACAACATCTGAACCATACATCATTAACTCGAAATTACCACAGTGCTGACTGTGATACGGATCATTCTTTGGTTGTTGCAAGAGTTAGACTGAGGCCAAAGAGAATGTACACAGCTAAACATAAATCTAGCCCCAGGATTAATATTATTAACACCCACCACGATCCTGAAAAGTGCTTTGAGTTTCAACAGCAACTTGAAGACGCGTTCACTGATAAATCAGAAAATTGTACAGTATGTGAAAAGTGGGGTAAACTTAAGGAAACTCTTTATAAAACTGCGGTAGGGATTTAAGGCACTGTGGATCACAAGAGGCAGGACTGGTTTGCTGCAAACAGCCAGACACTGCAGCCCTTGATTGATAAAAAGAAGATAATCTTAAGAAACAAGGAAAGAACAACGCGTAACACTCTCAGTGAGCTGAAGCAAGCTAGGAAGGATGTGCAAAAGGCTGCCATGCAGTGTGAAAATGACTATTGGATCAAGTTATGTGAGTCCATTCAAATCGCAAGTGATAAGGGAAGCACCAGAAGCATGTATGAAGGGATAAAGAAAGCCTGTGGTCCAATTATCAAAAGAAGTGCACCATTGAAAACTTTTACTGGAGAAATCATCACTGATAAGAAACAGCAGATGGATAGATGGGTAGAGCACTATTTAGAGCTTTACTCAAGTGAGACCAAACTAGCGGATGATGCCCTCAACGCAATAGAAGCCCTGCCAACTGTTGACCACCTGGACACACTTCCTACCATAACAGAAGTTAAGTGTGCTGTAAATGAACTTGCATCTGGCAAGGCTCCGGGTAAGGATGGGATTCCAATAGAGGTAATCAGGAATGGGCAAGACACACTCACTCTACAGATCCACCAGCTAATAGAGCTATGCTGGCGAGAAGGTCAAGTCCCATAGGATTTCAAAGATTCAAGCATCAAGGGCGATCGAAGCGACTGTAACAACTATAGGGGTATTTCACTTCTGTGTACTGTTGGGAACGTATTTGCCATAATTGTTCTGCGCAGACTTCAAGTCCTAGGAGATCAAGTCTACCCCGAATCACAGTGCGGCTTCCGACAGAACCGGTCTATCATTGACATGATATTCTCATTGCGACAAATGCAAGAAAAATGCCGGAAACAAAATCAACCAGTTTATTGCCTTCATCGACCTCACATAGACATTTGATTTGGTCAGTCGTGTGGGTCTGTTCAAGGTACTAAAGAAGATTGGCAGCCCACCAACTTTTCTGTATATTGTGGAATCGTTCCACACAAGCATAATCAAGTCTTATGGTGCAACTTCAGAAGAGTTTAAAATCAAGAGTGGAATTAAACAAGGTTATGTACTAGTCCCCCACCCTCTTTGGAATATACTTTTCACTTCTACTGAAATATGCCTTTCGTGATCAGGATGCTGGTATATACATTCACTCACGCTCAGATGGCGGCATCTATAATGCTCAGAGATTGAAGGTCAAGACCAAAATTAGGAGGGTACTAATCAGAACTTTTACTTTTTGCGGATGATGCTGCAATTACGACCATTTCTGAGGACGAATTACAACATCTACTATCTGCATTCTCCAATGCTTGTTCTGAATTTGGTTTAACAATTAAAAAAAAAGAAGACACAGATTATGTCACATGGTGCACATGGGGTACCATTAATCTTTACTGACGACGCCGAACTGGAGATAGTAGACCATTTTACATTTCTAAGATCAGAGGTAAATAGCAAATTATCCCTAGATCAGGAAATCAACATCAGGATTGGTAAGGCAGCAACAACAATGAACATGTTAGCAAAAAGAGTCTGGGAGAACAGGAAGCTTACTGCCAAAACAAAGGTCCTCGTCTATCAAGCCTGTGTCCTTAGTACTCTTCTTTATGGCAGTGAAACCTCGTCAACTTACTCCACCAAGAGAAACGTTTAAACAGCTTTCATATGCAGTGTCTGTGAAGAATACTTGGTATTAAGTGGAAAAACAAAATCACAAATACTGAAGTATTGGAAAGAGCAGGTTGTGTGACGGTGTGTTCCATTCCATGCTCAGTCTTCGTAGACTTAGATGGATAGGGCACGTTAGGAGGATTGGTGATGGTAGAATACCAAAGGAAATCTTTTTTGGCGAATTACAGGTGGGTAGGAGGTCTCAGGGTCGGCCTCTACTATGATACAAAGATGTGTGTAAGCGGGACATGATTGATACATGCATTAATAATGCACACTGGGAGCAAATCGCCGTTGAACGTGTTGCATGGAGGGCAACTATCAGAAATGGAATAAAGACAAAAGAGAAAATGATTGCAGATAAAGCACACACAGAGCGTGAGAGACGTAAGATGGTGCATGACAGTGGAAATGACCATGTTTTCACATTCATCCACTGTGGACAAACATTTACAGCACGACTTCAGTCGCCAACTTGGCGGTTAGGCGTTGAACCGTTAAGGCCTGTGGCGTGTTTATGCTTGCAGCTACGGTTTGCAATGACATTTTCCTCATGTTGGACTGGTAGTACATGGTTCCGTCGCCCTGCTACTGAGTGAGTGCGTGGGCGACACTGTGAGCTGTGAAATTCGCGGGGAATGCTTTTACATCTGTCCTGTACAGTGACCTGCATGTTCGGAACAATGGCTACCGGCTGTTGCTTAATTGACTGATTTGCCTTTTCGGTTCACGAGTGCATTTGTCAGGAGACTCCCGGGAGTCGGCGCTGAAGCTGCGGAGTTCTTACTTTATGCGACACTTTCGGCGGGTCGCTCTGCGGTAAAAGACCGAGCCATGTGAGAAAACCCGGGTCAATGAGGTCTTTCTGGTGACTGCCGAGTCCATCGACGATGAACTGTGGTTTTCGTGGATTAAGTTTGTGTTGGCATTCTGGCGGCGGCATTATCCACACTGTACCCGTGCGGGCTGTTGGATTGCCGAGGTTCCTGACTTTTCCACTTTTCACATTGGACAATGGGGAGCATTTTGTGCGATATTCACTGGCACAGGAACGAAGCATAATGGGGACCACCCGCTGCCGTGAAGTTGGAACCTCGACTAACTAACTAACTATTTACAGCACGAATTGGCCTTATCTGCCACACTCGCCACCGCCATGGGTTGTAGTTATTAAGCCTTTTGGAAGCACAATGTACCAAACTATCCTCTGTCAAGACGGAAAGGTGCCAATACAATATAGCTGGGTAGAAAAAGTTACGAGGGCGAGTCAATAAGTAAGTCACACAGTTCTGTGGGATGGCCGGTAAATGAAAACAAAGCACGCAGTTCTATACAGCCGGTTTGGGAGGACAAATAAAACGATGAGATAAGTGCATCAATGTTGGTGGAAATTATGTTGAGAAATAAAGGGACAATGTATGTATAAAAATAAACTGGTTCTATCATATGTAGTTATTTTTCTGCAGCCATTTGTGACTTACTTATTAATTTACCCTCGTATATCCCAGTACCAAATAGGAAATTATGCGTGTCGTGTCGATAAACTGTCTCTATTACCAGTGTCCCTCGCCATCAAGCGAACCCACCACGACTATAGGAAGTGCTTGTAATTTACGTTCCCACGTCAAGGACGAGAAATCAACATATCAGTCCAACTGACCAGAGTAGGGGTTGAACCCGCTTCCTCAGCGTCAGCACAACGGATGTTTAATAAACGAGCTAGCTTATCCATTTGTCCATGCTGACCTAGTTGCCTTGACAAAGCAAAATATAATTCAACATAGACCTCCCGCCTACGACATGCTTTGTAGATTGTAGTGTTACTATTTCTTGCTTCCCTTATTGGTCCCGCTAACAGGCAGGCACTCTGTGCCATCATACACTAGACCAGTGGTTCTCAACCGGTGGGGAATTCCCTCCCAGGGCGAATTGTGAGGTTTCCAGGGGGGGAGGGGGGGGGGGGGTTTAAGATTATTTCAAGATCGCATTAATACAAGAACCAGTTACTTGATATTGTTTTTCCCTCTACATTTTACGGTTCTGTACTTCTCGCCCTAATGAAATTCGTTTTATAACGTAAGTAGACCCGCAAATCACGTTTTATGTAGATGTCTAGACTTGTTTAAATTAAATTAAGCTTCCATTTTTATTTATACAGTGTAAGGGTGGGGGGATTTATAAGGAGGAAATTAGAAAGGAGGGGAATGACGTTCTAAACATATGGTTGTTGAGAACCACTGCACTAAACGGAGCAGGCGTGTATAGTTCAACTATCGCGCTATTCAGCACAATAAACCAAGTGGAGATTTTCTGATTAACATCCAGCGCACGGCCTTCACTTGTGCTGCTACAGACTGCCTTCAACAATACGTCTGGAGATAACCACCACCAGTGGATGTTGTTTATTTTAATCAACACCAAACGCATTCCTGACTGCCGGCGGTGTTGTTCCTAGCGCGACATATGACCTGGCTATTGTTAAATCAGGCCTCAGCGTGCCAGTGTATCCCCTAGCAAATGTTATTGTTACCTAGCCTACTGTAGACGGCACAGATTCAGCAATTTTTCCAGGCCACGCTCTCGCAGCCCCGTCCTATGTAATACAGCATGTGTATTTTTAACATGATCCACTTTGCTTCACCACATGTCCCACCTCCTCAATATTGGAGTCGCTGTACTACAGGAGACAAATGAACATCGTAAATTGATTAGAGAAATTAGACGCAGACAGTCAAAATTTTTTGGACATGTTATGAGAAGAAATAGATTGGAGAACTTAGTGACAACTGGCAAGATAGAAGGGAACAGACCAAGAGGAAGACCGAGAGGAAAATACCTGGATGGCTTGGCCACATGGCATGGACGAGACAGGAACACTGAGCTGATCCACGACACTGGTGATCGAGTGAAATGGCGAGTCATGACCGCCCACGCTTTCCGGCATGGCACACGATTGATTGATTGATTGATTGTATGCTGGTGGTTGGTGCACTCGTTGACCATCAGAGTGGTTGGGAACTCAGCCACTCCAGTAACCGGACTGCATTTTCAGAACCAGTGCAGATCTTCGGGCGACAGAGAATCTTCAAACAAGTACCAGATTCTTTTCCCCTCAAATTTGCCTGGGACCAAGTTCTCCATTTCATTTCTTCTCATAACGTGTTCCAAAAAGCCGTCACTGTCTACGTCTAATTTCTCTAATCAGTTTAAGGTTTTCATTTGTTTCTTGTTTCATTGGTTTTTCTGTCTGTCCGTGGTATTCTGTGCATCTTCCCCAGAAACTACATTTTCACAGCCATTAGATGTTTTTCAGCTTGTCTTCTCATTGCCCATGCTTCACATCCATAGAAAAGTACAGGTTCTATGTGTTTAAAGTGAATGTGTTATATGCATGTGATAGTGTGACAAAAGGAGTAGAGAAAGGAGAGAGGGAGGGAGAAGAGGGAGGGAGTAGAGATGATTACTACTAGTGATGTAACACCCTAAAGTTTGTATTATGATATGGGGCCAAGTCACCAATTGTACAGACTACAGGTTACAAAAACCACAAAACTAGTCTACAGAACCTTGGTCAAACAAATCAAGTAGAAGACAACACGACTTCGAGTTTATTACGTACACGGTGCAATCAAATGAATTTTATACAAGCACAAGGTACAATCAAATGAGTATTAAAGAAATACGAGGTACAATCAGCTACCACTGTCTAATGGCTGCCCACTAATTTACCCAGGAAGATAATTGTTCTCTCTGTAAAATATAAATAGAGACACTTTACACTGCCCTACCAGAAATTACTACACAAACTTTACATTTAGGCGTAAAATCAAACATTTGTACATTCATCTGTGGAAAGTCTCTAGCACCTAGTGACGTCCATAGTTATACTAAGCCGGAAATTCATGTAAACCTTTAGGCCTATTTTCCGTGGAGATTTGAACCAGCGGCCCTTGCGATGGCAGGCCAGTTTGTTAAACGCAGCTTCTGCAAGGTATCTAGGTCACCCTCGCTCGCCAAGTCGGCCTGAGTTAACCGTCTAGACCAGGTGTAACAATAGCCGCTGCATTCCATACCTGGTCAGCCCCGCAGTCGCCTGTCTTGGGCGTCAATTCATGACCCAGTCAATCAGCTAGTGGCCTAGTGAACACCCTCGTGTGCGGCCTATTTGCCTTCTGCTTTCCGTGTATTTGCCTTCATTCCAATTTCCTTACCCGTCATGTTCTATCGTTCGGATAGACTAATTTGCATTATCACCAGTACACCCAATTGCTTAACTAGATATTTGGCTTCTCTGTCTTCTACTTTGGTAGCTGATGAATCCGACCCATAGTACTTATTAGTTGGTTAACTAGTTGCGTATCCTTTACAGGACGTCGCAGTCAACTCCAGCATTGGTCGGCTGTTTGTGATTTCTTGGCATGTTGACGTCCAGCAGTCTGCCACTGCTTTCTGAACTGGGCTGGCGCCATATGCGCCTAGTCATAATCTAACAGAAGTGCTTAATTAACCTTATACCAACTTAAGGTGAATCCCCGTTGTTCAGCGAATGTTTGCAAGTCTGAGTTTCACACGGCTGATCCAGTCTTGTCTGACCACGCCTTTTACAGTGATTGTCCAGACGTGCTCCCTCCGGTTTAGCTGTCGCTAGCTTATTTCCTAAACTATTATAAAAAAAGTCGCTTAAAAGTAGGCAGGGTCGACTTCATTGCACCGGGTTTTATCCCATATGGCTCGGTCTCTTTCCGCAGCACGGAAAGCGTGGCACAAAGCACGAACTCCGTAACTTTTAGCGACGACCCACAGGAGTCTCCGAAACATTTAACTCGTAAACCGAAGGGTGCGGCCCGGAATCGAACCCACAACCTTCAGAGCACGAGTCAAACGGCTTGACCACTTCGCCACAGAGATTCATTATATAGGGCTATAACTAATAACGTTGCTATCACTAATAGTATGTTGCAAATGGCTTTCCGATACAGTCCTCTGGATGTTTGCCTGAGCTGTCCTGCCACTTAGCAATCTTCATAGGTCTGTCTGACCCAGTCCTATATAGTTATGCTAGCAAACTCGCTAGTAATTTCCTTGCTTGTATGTGTTCCTTACGGCGTGTAGGTCTGGGCACCTGCCGTCACAAAAGTCTCACTCGTTCTCATTTTGAGTTGCCAAGGCCCGTCCATATATCCTCAATTTTCGCGCCAAACATTGCCCTGGAATCACGTGACGCCTTGTTTCCCACGCTAAGCTTGGGGTACTCAACTCTTAGAACGTTGCCCTATGCTTTTCTTTTGTCAGTGACAGGTCAAAACAATGCATACGCCGAAGCATCTGCTGATGGGGTTCCCATCTATTCGCGCCTCCAAGTTCTATTGTAGTCAGCCAAGAGTCCCTGGGACCGGCCAGAATCTAAGCATTTGATCTTTGGAAATTTAAAACTACGCTTCCTAAGGTCAGCGTCCTAGGCTTTTAACTCCTACGGTGACTTTTGTTGCCGCCAAAATAAGTATCTGGTTTGGTTCGTTGCAAAGTTAGTTTCCAACTACCACATGCACACTTCGATATATTCGGCCATGAACACACATCCCGAGTCGTTTCACGACATCCCTGCAGGATGCACCACGTGTGAAATGAGCGTACGTCACTAATCCATATGGCAGTCAATACATGTCAATGTTCATGAGTGTGGTAAACCGACACGAGATGTTAGTAAGACTATAATGAACCACAACGCAGTGTATTATATCACTCATTCAAGCCTTTATTAAAAATGTTGCATATCCTTTACAGGACGCTGCAGTCAACATCAGCATTTTTCAGCTGCTGTTGATGTACTAGGCAAATTTTACGTTCAGTAGTTTGCCATTGCTTTCTGAACCACCGGCTCACATACCCCCGTAAGTTACCAGCTTGGTGCGAACCGCTGCCGATTCTCGCAACTGCTGTTTTCCCCACGTGGATATACGGGATTACGAACAATGCCGTTAACTCCTAGGCCAGGGAGGCCGGCCATTCAAAGCTACAAGATCATATATTTCTCTACAACATCCCTGTGTCAGGATAACTAGACTTTAGACACCCTCGGACAGCGCTGAACAAGTCCTGATCCAACAAACCAAGGCAGTGTAATCTCACAAATCAAGGGAATGCGATACCACAAACCAAGGCAGTGTGATCCCACAAACCAAGACAGTGTGATTCCACAAACCAAGACAGTGTGATTCCACAAACCAAGACAGTGTGATTCCACAAACCAAGACAGTGTGATTCCACAAACCAAGACAGTGTGATTCCACAAACCAAGACAGTGTGATTCCACAAATCAAGGCAGTGTGATTCCACAAACCAAGACAGTGTGATCCCACAAACCAAGGCAGTGTAATCCCACAAACCAAGACAGTGTGATCCCACAAACCAAGGCAGTGTGATCCCACAAACCAAGACAGTGTGATCCCACAAACCAAGACAGTGTGATCCCACAAACCAAGGCAGTGTGATTCCACAAACCAAGGCAGTGTGATCCCACAAACCAAGGCAGTGTGATTCCACAAACCAAGGCAGTGTGATTCCACAAACCAAGACAGTGTGATTCCACAAACCAAGGCAGTGTGATCCCACAAACCAAGACAGTGTGATCCCACAAGCAAAGGCAGTTTTATCTAACAAATCAAGGCAGTGTGATTCCACAAACCAAGACAGTGTGATCCCACAAACAAAGACAGTTTTATCTCACAAATCAAGGCAGTGTGAAGGCAGTGTTATCAAACAAGCCAAGGCAATGTTATCCCACAAACCATGGCAGTGTTATCAAACAAACCAAGGCAATGTTATCCAACAAACCAAGGCAGTGTTATCCAACAAACCAAGGAGCTTATCCCACAAACCAAGGAAGTTTATCCCACAAACCAAGGCAGTGTTCTCCCACAAACCAAGAGTGTTATCCAACAAACCAAGGCAGTGTTATCCAACAAACCAAGGAAGTTTATACCACAAACTAAGGCAGCGTTATGTCATAAACTAAGGCAGTGTTATTCTACAAATCTAAGCAGTGTTATCCCACAAACCAAGATACTGGTATCCAACAAACCAAGACAGTGTTATACCACAAACCAAGACAGTGTTATACCACACACCTAGACAGTGTTATGCCACAAACACAGACAGTTTTATCCCACAAACCAAGACAGTGTTATCCCACAAACCAAGACAGTGTTATGCCACAAACAAAGACTGTTAGCCACAAACCAAGACAGTGTTATGCCACAAACCAAGACAGTGTTATACCACAAAGACAGTGTTATACCACAAACAAAGACAGTGTTATACCACAAACAAAGACAGTGTTATACCACAAACAAAGACAGTGCTATACCACAAACCAAGACAGTGTTATGCCACAAACAAAGACTGTTATGCCACAAACCAAGGCAGTGTGTGATGTCAAAGGTACAAGACTACGAAACCACGCATTTCTCTACAACCTACATGCACCCCTGTACAGATATTGGTCTAAACCTTGTCAAACAGCAATCACCTTCTCTTCAAGTGCGTTGCACTTTCATACTCCATGGAAAGTAGTCTACAGGTTTCTAACTCACTTAATGGATCCGTGGAACAGCTGCAGCGAATCTCTCTCCGTCTTCACAGAAATATAACTGCCAAGAGCAGACAACCCAGCAGCACTGGGATAAACAACAACAACTCTCCACATCTATAGCACGGGAACAGCGACAAGTAACCGGATGCATCTAACAAAGAACATACGGTGTCGGGATGTGGTGTGGTGATTTCGGTCACAGGCGTGGAGGAACAGTTAAGGTTAAGGCCGTTGCCTTGTTTGTAAGAGGAGTACCTCACTTCGTGTGCCAGCGTGATTTGTGTTGGTTTTACGGACGGAACCCAACGAAGACCTCTGCAATAGTACGTCCTCGTCGTACGATACGGATAAATTGCCATCACAGACCTGAACCGAATTGGCAAGTGATATAGGAGTTGGTGGTCCCCAGAGATGCTGTGAACAGAAACCACGAAGTGGGGACGTTTCTGGCACTAATCAGCCCAATCCCAACACATGGGTACACCGTCGAAGATGTGCTCTACTAAATTGACAATTGGGGTCTGATGTCCAACGCGTGTGATTCAAACTAAATAAGTATTAAGTTCAAATGTCAATCCAATGAGAATCTGACTGAATTACCAGCCGGTTCAACTGTTCACTACGTATTCGTGCTATAAGACGAAACCCTGTTCCATATGCAAGTTTGAAGAAAGGATCCAGACTATGCCTAATCTGCTACACTCAATGACCGAGGCACTGGTATTGTTCTCTGGCCATTACTCACTGTTCTCTTCCATTATTTTGGCTGTACACTGTTTCGCATAGATTGTTATATAACGTGATATATTTTCACACTTTTTCTCTGCCAGCTTTAATTAACTCCTGTGTGATATTTTCACAACATGGTGATTTTTCTTGTCTAAGAAACTAGTGGTGGTTCTGACCCTTTCTCTGTTGACATACCATTGTTGATATTGCTTGCTTGTGTTCGCTGGCTGTGAACTCCAACGCCAAGTCCTGTATGTCGGATGAAGACATCCTGCTGTCCAACATCAGTATGATGTCATACAGTACCTGAGGTTAGCGTGAGTATCCGTTGTCCCATGGCTGGCTTATTGCTGTGCAGACTAGTGGTTCCTCGCCGTGCAGGCAGACACTCCAACTTCGGAGGAATCAGCGATCCCATTGACTGTAGCCAGGACCCCAAGGGACCTGTTGCCCAAGACGCTCGGCGAGGACGCGTCGATAGGTCTTGGCCAGTATAGAACCCAGCCCTGGTGCCTTGAAAACACCTCTGCGTCCCATTGTTGATATTATTGCATTACTTTATTTATTGTTATATTTGTCGTGTCAGGATTCAGTCCATCTAGTAAGAATGGGTGTATACTCTGTTAGGGTTCGTCAAGTCTCTGGTCATTACTTTTGGCACTCTGAACATTTCGTGATGTTGCCCATTCTTCCCGTGTTCCACCATCGCTGCACATTGGTCTTGTAGGAATGACATCTTATATTTTCAAACCTTCTGTTTGATTTCTCCTGTTATATGTTTATTGGCTGGCTTGATCTTATCATTTCTTACATCTCGAGCATTTGCTCTCTTCTTCCGAGGCACCAAATGGTAAACTGCTGGGCTTGCAAATTCATTAGATGGAAAGTGAAATCTCATCTCATCACACGGTAGTTTCCATAAGTGTTTGTCTAAAGCCGCTCACCCCCCCCCCCCCTTTTTACCCCCAATTGTTCTGAGTGATTGTCCAGGTCTGGTGCTCTGCGTGGAACATGCCGTGCTTCGAGTAAATCAAAGCGGAAGTCATTTACCAAGACCTTCCTCCTGGAAACAGACTGACAGCTAATGTTTTGAGGGATCGAACCGCCCATTGGGTGGAATTCATCAAAGTCCCACAGCTACAGCCAACTGACATTCCACCTCTAAAGACTATGATGAACGGGAGGCTTCAAATATCGAAGTCAGGCTAAACAATCGTGTGAACGACGTGGCGATTTCTCGGGTGAGCCCAGTAACAGATTACGGTGTGTCAGTTCTGCATTTACGGAACCCTCCTTGGAACAAATAACATAAGATGTCGGGACATTGCAATTCGCTTTAAGATTAGACAGAGAAAGCCAATGACAAATGGCGGGATACGTCTAACAAATAACATCATGTGTCGGCACATAAGCTGCGCCTCGAGATCAGTGCCAGGATAAGACACGCAATTTATAAACTTCGGCTAAAGCAGAACGAAAATTAATAGAGATCAAATGTACACATCAACACAAACACGCGTACACACATTATCAAACACACATCATCCAACCATACTAACACAGCGCAATTCAGCCCTAAAACAAGAACAGAAGTAAACGCATATATAAATGAAGACAAGTGTTCACCTTGTAACACTGCACGCAAAATATAGATTCTGTTGTTACTACTGGTAACACTACTATTTTATAATTGTACTACTACAGCTGCTGCTGCTACTTGTACCACTACTACTTTATAGTTGTACTACTACTACTACTACTACTACTACTACTACTACTACTACTACTACTACTACTACTACTACTACTACTATAGATGCTGCTGCAACTACTAGTACCACTACTACTTTATAGTTGTGCTACTACTACTACTACTACTACTACTACTACTACTACTACTACTACTACTACTACTACTACTACTACTATAGATGCTGCTGTTACTACTTGTAAGGCAACCACTACCACTACCAATAATGCTGCTATTATCACCACCTTCGCTAACGCTGCTACTGCTACCACCATTACGACCAAACCTCCTGTTCCTCCACCACCCCATTACCACCACCAGCAGTAACGCTGCTAAGGTGTATTTTTAATGACTGTGGGGTTTTTGAAAATATTCTCGTTCCAAGTCTTGTAGTTACCTATTATGTTACCTGTATGTACTCCACAGAGGGTGAGTACAAAACTTGGAAGGGCAATATTTTCAAAAACCCGTGTCATTAAAAGTACACCCTATATTAGTGCTACAACCACTGACACTGTCAACGCAAGGGACATAACTATGAAAATATGTACGAAACTACTCAAAACGTAACACCGTAAGCGAATATTACCACCCACATTATGGTACGCTAGAAGATAGATGTTTCCAGCACCACAACGAATGAATATAAATGACTTCACACTGGGAAGTACAAGCAGGCACGCTGCCTGAGCGGTTAGTTAGTGCTCCTGCTTAATAAACAGTGGTGTGGGTTCAACCCCCATTAGTGTAGAATTATTTCCGACCAGTGGGACTTGGCGTCATGATGAGTCAGGAGCTGTGCTGACAATGTTATGGAGCACGGTCGGACGAGCGTTCGGCGCCTGCATCCGTCGTCTCGCTAGGTGACCTATTCCTCCATCCATTCAACCTTACACAATGTCAAGGCCCTATCATATTACAGACCATAGCAGGAAACTGCTTCTTTGGAATAAGTTTTTTTTTTTTTTTTTTTAATAACAAAGGTACTGAGTGATAACTAATATTCACACGGTTCTGCAAATTACCTGGCAAGGAAAGGCGGCGAGAAAAATGACTGGCCATTCTACTTCATTATTCACGACCTATTACATGTGGTCTAACACCCCATTGATAGACTGCAAATGTGTTGATGTGTCAGAATCACGATGATTTCCCCCGATGATGGCAGGCAATCGGCACCTCCTACAGCTTACATTACATACACATGCTGAAAGCCCATGGCTGTTCAAAATAAGTGCTTTGTGCCAACAAAGATGGACTTGCCATTACTACTACTAATACAGCTACTAATATCAATACTACTATTATTGCTGCTACACTTGCTGCTGCTACTATTACTACTACTTTTACTACCACTTCCATGAAACTATCACCTTTACCATTACGATACTACAAATGCTGAAGTTACATTTACTACCACTACTATTGATACTACAACCTACTACAACCTACTAGTAGTCAAATTCAAGAACTACTGCTGCCACTACTACCACCATAATTTGTACTTATATTAAAAAGACTTCCCTCTAGACGCTGGGCTGGAGTCTGTTGGCGACCTAACATCCCAATGAAATACCCAACACCCTGATGAAATACATAAAACCCGGATATAATTTCTACAACCCCGACGAAATACCTAAAACCACTGTGCTTGCTTGCTTGCTTGTGTTCGTTGGCTTGAGCTCCAACGCGAAGTCCTGTATGTCGGATGAAGGCATCCTGTTGTCCAGCATCAGTGTGATGTCATACAGGACCTGACGTTTGCGTGAGTATCCGTTGTCCCATGTCTGGCTTATTGGTGTGCAGACTGGTGGTTCCTCGCCGTACAGGCAGACACTCTCCGACTTCGGAGGATTCAACGATCCTACTGACTTTAGCCAGAACCTCGAAGGGACCTGTTGCCCAGGACGCTCGGCGAGGACGCGTCAATAGGTCTTGGCCAGTATATAACCCGGCCCTGGTGCCTTGGAAACACCTCTGCGTCCCACCACTGTGCTGAATCATGACATTTTATTTCGCATATCCTTTACAGGACATCGCTGTCAACACCAGCATTTTACCGCTGTCGTTGATTTCTTGATCATAAATGGAGAAATCAGGGCTAAAGTGGGGGTTATAGCTGCATTATATTTTATTAAAAGGCAGCAAGTAAAATGGTTTGGCCATGCAAGTAGATTACCAGCTAACAGTAAACCACAACAAGCAATGATGTACAGACCAGAGGGAAGCAGAGGAAGAGGCCGACCACGTAAACGGTGGACGCAAGGAATAACAGTCCATGGGAATATGGATACATGAAGCCCATAAGCGGGCACTCTCCCGCTGTTTATACTTCACCTCGACACCGCAAGGTACAAAGGAAACATGGTGAGATGAGATGCGATGAGATGAGATGTTGATTTCTTGGCAAGATTACGCTCAGTAGTTTGCCATTGCTTTCTGAGCGGCCGGCTCACTTATCCCATAAGTTACCAAAGCGACGAGAACCGGTTCCAATTCTCGCGCGCTGCATTACCCTAAGTGGATAAACGGGATTACGGAGAAAGTCGTTTAACCTCTAGGCCAGGGAGCCCGGCGGATCGTGCCCTAGTTCATTCATTCATTCAGTAGCATGTCCTTTGCAGAACTTCGATCCCATAACAACCTTCCAGAAAAGCTCTCGATCATTAGCAAGATGCCCAGCGTTCGATACACTCATCTGGAGATCATCCACCACATCCTGCACCCATCTTCTCTTTGGCCTTCCTCTTCCTTTCTTCCCGGGCGTATACCACTCCATCATTGTTCTCTCCAAACTTCCATGACGTTTCAAGTGATCAAAATATTTCAATTTTCTTTGTTTTATCGCCTTTAATAGCCAACCTTCTTCAGCTCTTGAAGTATGAATGCATTTGTTCTTTTCCTTATCCAATATATTCTTAGAACTCGTCTATAACAATTATATTCAAAGGCATGTATGCGCTGCTCAGCTTGTTTAGGATGTGTCCAGGTCTCACGGGAGTGTGATGCAATGGGAAAGATGCATGCTCTTAAAAATCTAATTTTTGTAGTTTTATCTGCCCGACTCCACAATGTATTCAGTTGTTTTAGTCTTTGAAGAGCAATAGATATTCGTCATTTAATTTTTTTCATTGTGTCACCGTTATTGGTAATCAATGACCCAAGATATTCAAAATTTGCCACCACCTCCAATTTTTCCTCATTAACATATATTTCTTTCTCCATTGTAGTTTTGTCTGTATGCATTATCTTTGTTTTTGCTATGTTAAGATATAAGTTGTGATTTTCACAATTCAATTGGGTTGAGGCTATTAGGTTTTCTATACCATTCTGTGTTGTGTATAGCAATGCAATACTGTATAGTCAGTATATCGAATCTCTGGTATGTAACGACCACCGGCATTTAGGGCATCATATTGCTCCCTGTTTATATCATCTTTGGCATATCTCATTATATTTTCGTCGTACAGGTTAAACAAATAGGGGGACAGCACAGAGCCCTGATGGACTCCTTGCATGATGTCAAACCAATCTGATGTCTCGCAATTTATTCTAACCGATGCTTGTTGGTCTAGATAAAGCATTTGTATGAGTATATGATGGAAACATGTATGGATACATATGATAGAAAGCGCATATTCCTCATGATTTTCCAAAGTTTCTGATGTTGTACACAGTCAAATGCCTTTAAATAAATAATCCACTAAACGTGAAAATATGTTTACATTAAAGTATCTTCATTTGTCTATTATTAAACGCATGTTAAGAATGTAATCTCTTGTTCCTCTTCCTTGTTTGAATCCAGCTTGCACCACGTTAATTTCTTCTTTAATTTTCTTACGAAGTCTTCCCATTATGATTTTTAGTAGAATTTAATTTGCATGACCGATCAGGGCAACAGTTCTATAGTTGGTGCATAATTTCAGGTTGCCCTTTTTTGGTATTGGAATGAAGATAGTTCTCTTCCAATCGTTTGGCCATGTATCATATTTCCATATCTTTTTACATAATGTGTAATAGATTTGTATGCTTTCTTCTCCTCCCGCTTTAATTAGTTCAGCTGATATCTCATCACATCCATGTGATTTATCATTCTTCGGGTTCTTTATTGCCCATGCAATTTCATCAAATGAGGGTTCAGGTTCCGTCTCTGCGGTCATTGATGACCTAGTTACATCCTAAGGCAGATGTGAAGCTGCAGTGCCAGTCTTGTACACCCCTGGTGGAAATATTATGTTCTGTGTGTGTGGTTTGTCGAACTCTCAGTCAGATTGTGCGTTCATTCAACTCTCCGGCAACTATGCCACATCCTGGATAAAGCATAACCTGGTGCCTGAGCACGACTCCCATCTTCCTGCCACGTTGCATCTGTGTCTGTCAGTCATCAGCTACAGTGTATTTCAATAGTTTGAGCAACTCCAGCTTACTGTAAAACTTAACACTGACTTCTGGTCCAGGAATCACAGATGTCTGGTGAGTAAGGGATTTGTACACAACAAGGAGGTGTTGTGAGCAAGTAATCAGCTAAGGGAAATGGGAAATCACAAAGGAAATGTTACAAATACTCGGTAAGCAGAAAGAAAAAGCTAGCAATATTAACAGGCAGATAGACGGTAGTATGCATGTCGGCAGAAACAGCCAGCAGTACCAGGCAGGCAGAAAGAAACAGCCAGCAGTACCAGACAGACAGACAGAAACAGCCAGCAGTACCAGGCACACAGACAGAAACAGCCAGCAGTACCAGGCACACAGACAAACAGCCAGCAGTACCAGACACACAGACAGAAACAGCCAGCAGTACCAGACACACAGACAGAAACAGCCAGCAGTACCAGGCACACAGACAGAAACAACCAGCAGTACCAGGCACACAGACAGAAACAGCCAGCAGTAACTGGCACACAGACAGAAAAAGCCAGCAGTACCAGGCACACGGACAGAAACAGTCAGCAGTACCAGACACACAGAAAGAAACAGCCAGCAGTACTAGGTATGCAGAAAGAAACAGCCAGCAGTACTAGGTATGCAGAAAGAAACAGCCAGCAGTACTAGGTATGCAGAAAGAAACAGCCAGCAGTACTAGGTATGCAGAAAGAAACAGCCAGCAGTACTAGGTATGCAGAAAGAAACAGCCAGCAGTACTAGGTATGCAGAAAGAAACAGCCAGCAGTACTAGGTATGCAGAAAGAAACTACCAGCAGTACTAGGTATGCAGAAAGAAACAGCCAGCAGTACCAGGTACACAGAAAGAAACAGCCAGCAATACCAGGAACACACAAAGAAACAGCCAGCAGTACCAGGTACACAGAAAGAAACAGCCAGCAGTACTAAGTATGCAGAAAGAAACAGCCAGCAGTACCAGGTACACAGAAAGAAACAGCTAGCAATACCAGGAACACACAAAGAAACAGCCAGCAGTACCAGGCACACGGACAGAAACAGCCAGCAGTACCAGGTACACAGAAAGAAACAGCAAGTAGTACTAGGCATGCAAAAAGAAACAGCTAGAGCTATGCTTAAAGAAAGAAAACATCCAGAAAAGCTGGACATACATAATCAAAGACTACAAATGAGAACTGAGCATGCAGAATGAGAGAACTAGATAAATCGAGCATACTGTATGAGAGAATTAGATAGGCTGGGCATACATAATATAAGAACTAGATAAACTGGGTATACAGAATGAGAGAATTAGATAAACTGGGCATACAGAATGAGAGAATTAGATAAACTGTGCTTACAGAATGAGAGAATTAGATAAACTGTGCTTACAGAATGAGAGAACTAGATAAACTGGGTATACAGAATTCGAGAATTAGATAGACTGGGTATACAGAATGTGAGGATTAGATAAACTGGGCATACAGAATATAAGAACTTGATAAACTGGGCACACAGAATGTGAGAACTAGATAAACTGGGTATATAGAATATAAGAAAAAGATAAACTGGGCATACAAAATGTGAGAACTAGATAAACTGGGTATACAGAATGGGAGAAATAGATAAACTAGGCATACACAATGTGACAATTAGATAAACTGGGTATACAGCATGTGAGAACTAAATAAACTGGGTATATAGAATATAAGAACTAGATACACTGGGTATATAGAATATAAGAAATAGATAATCTGGGCATACAGAATGTGAGAACTAGATACACTGGGTATACAGAATGAGAGAATTAGATAAACTGCACTTACAGAATGAGAGAATTAGATAAACTGTGCTTACAGAATGAGAGAATTAGACAAACAGGGTATACAGAATGTGAGCACTAGATAAACTGGGTATACAGAATGTGAGAATTAGATAGACTGGGTATACAGAATGTGAGGATTAGATAAACTGGGCATACAGAATATAAAAACTAGATAAAATGGGCATACAGAATGTGAGAACTAGATAAACTGGGTATACAGAATGTGAGAATTAGATAAACTGAGTATACTGAATGAGAGAATTAGATAAACTGGGTATACAGAAAGTGAGAATTAGATAAACTGGGCATTCAGACAGAGAATTAGATAAACTGGATTTAGAGAATGAGATAACTAGATAAACTGGGAATACAGAATAAAAGAACTAGATACATTTAAGAGTTAATAAATTTTGGTACACAGAAAGAAAGAACTTGATAACTTGACCATATAGGGGTGAGGGGTTGGGGGTGTGTGGGAAGAAAGGGGAGGAGAATTGATAACATGAAGTGATATAAAGCTAGGAAACCAAGCAGACAGAGGGAAAGAGCTAGGAAAATTGATTAAACATGTTAAAATGATCTCAGAAAATGGCATGCACATCAGCAGACTAGAAAACAGAAAAGACAGTAAGAAAATCAGGCAAACAGGAAAAAAAGAGCTTTTAAAACTAGGAAAGGAAAGCAGAAAGAAAGAGACAGGTAGGAAAATTAAGCTGGCACAAATAAAGAACATGTTGAGAACTGCTGTTGATTATTAGTTTGCAGGCGAGATGATTAAAAAAAAACCCACTAAATTTACACTTCAAAATAAAACCAAAAGTAGATTTCCAACATCACACACATGAACCATCTGACTGCTTGCTTTACAAAAACTAAAATTCAGATCTTAGCATTTATTTTGTTATGGTTGAGTTAAGAACCGATATCACAGCACCAGCGACATTCCCATATGCGCTCTGTCCCCATCTTGAACAGTCAGTGTGTAGTCCTAATACTAATGATACCAGTAGCAGTTTGATTATGTGTCCATCTGACCTTTCCTCTGAGTCCTGAGTGTCGACCAGATCCTCTTGGAGTCCTGAGTGTCGGTCAGATCCTCTGGTCACTCCCTGCAGTATCATTCTCTCCAATTTATGATGATCTATCTGTTCTTCCACATTTTACACATGACCTCAAGAGCCCCAACCATATCTGCTCTTTCATGCACCAATACACCATCCAGCGGTGCAGACTCATCCAACCTGTCCACCTGCTCATTTCCCACCACACCAGCATGTCCTGGGGACAACATCCAACAGATGCTCCCGGTTTGTTATTGCTGACCATTCTGTCCAAAGTATGCCTGTCTGAACCTTTCTTATCACACTTTGCAAGTCTGTTACAATCACGACATACATGTGCTGTTTGTCCTCCAGCCAGCAGAGTGCTGCCATGGCTGCCTCAACTTTCATGCTCAGACTAGATTATGTGGTATCATATGCTAGGCTCTCCTGCACCAAACACCGCCCATGAAGATTCACCACAAACCCCATGACATTTCTGTCACCTCTTAGCACAGAGCCATCCATGTAGATGATTACATCACGTGGGCACAAACTGCCCTGCAATATTTCAAGAGAAACGGGAATTGCTCATTTCCTGTATTAGCTAAACTCACAAACATAAGCACATACTGCTCCAAGTCCTGCTCTAGGAGTAAGTTAGCTCATGCAGCAACAACACTTAACATATGCCCTGTTGAGGCAAACATAATGACAACCAGCTCTAACAATGGAGAGCAACACCACATGTAATATCTGATTACAATGACAAAAACATGGCGCTGCCTGGCCCTCATTTACACACCAACAAGATACACTCACACATGTGTATGGCAATCTCCATACATAATGGGAACTAGAAAGTGGTACAAGATACACTCACACACGTGTATGGCAATCTCCATACATAATGGGAACTAGAAAGTGGTACAAGATACACTCACACACGAGTATGGCAATCTCCATACATAATGGGAACTAGAAAGTGGTACAAGATACACTCACACACGAGTATGGCAATCTCCATACATAATGGGAACTAGAAAGTGGTACAAGATACACTCACACACGAGTATGGCAATCTCCATACATAATGGGAACCAGAAAGTGGTACAAGATACACTCAAACACGAGTATGGCAATCTCCATACATAATGGGAACTAGAAAGTGGTACAAGATACACTCACACACGAGTATGGCAATCTCCATACACAATGGGAACTAGAAAGTGGTACAAGATACACTCACACACGAATATGGCAATCTCCATACATAATGGGAACTAGAAAGTGGTACAAGATACACTCACACACGAGTATGGCAATCTCCATACATAATGGGAACTAGAAAGTGGTACAAGATACACTCACACACGAGTATGGCAATCTCCATACATAATGGGAACTAGAAAGTGGTACAAGATACACTCACACACGAGTATGGCAATCTCCATACATAATGGGAACTAGAAAGTGGTACAAGATACACTCACACACGAGTATGGCAATCTCCATACATAATGGGAACTAGAAAGTGGTACAAGATACACTCACACACGAGTATGGCAATCTCCATACATAATGGGAACTAGAAAGTGGTACAAGATACACTCACACACGAGTATGGCAATCTCCATACATAATGGGAACTAGAAAGTGGTACAAGATACACTCACACACGAGTATGGCAATCTCCATACATAATGGGAACTAGAAAGTGGTACAAGATACACTCACACACGAGTATGGCAATCTCCATACATAATGGGAACTAGAAAGTGGTACAAGATACACTCACACACGAGTATGGCAATCTCCATACATAATGGGAACTAGAAAGTGGTACAAGATACACTCACACACGAGTATGGCAATCTCCATACATAATGGGAACTAGAAAGTGGTACAAGATACACTCACACACGAGTATGGCAATCTCCATACATAATGGGAACTAGAAAGTGGTACAAGATACACTCACACATGAGTATGGCAATCTCCATACATAATGGGAACTAGAAAGTGGTACAAGATACACTCACACACGAGTATGGCAATCTCCATACATAATGGGAACTAGAAAGTGGTACTTCTCGGGTGACATGTTATTCTATCTGTTTATCTGTTCGTTTAGCAATAAATGAATCATCGCAACTGGAAGCAAAGATTGTTGGTTTATCTCTCTCTCTCTCTCTCTCTCTCTCTCTCTCTCTCTCTCTCTCTCTCTCTCTCAGACATAGAGTATTTTGTACAATATTTCAAAGGCATCAGAATTTGCTACAGTTCCAATTATGTATAACTATGGTTGGTAACAAACTGTTCATCACCACCAGGTTAGTCTGCCCACAGACTACCACTGACATGTAGTATTATGGTATTCTGATATTGTAATGTTATATTCTCCTGTTATCAGCAATTCTTGTCAGCTCAGATACACCTGCAGCCAGCTTGATGTGGTTGTTTCAAGCAAGTTTGGGTGATGTGGGTTAGGTCATGCAAGCCTGTGTGATGTGGTTTATGTCAAGCAAGCCTATGTGATGTGGTTTATGTCAAGCAAGCCTACGTGATGTGGTTTATGTCAAGCAAGCTTATGTGATGTGGTTTATGTCAAGCAAGCCTATGTGATGTGGTTTATGTCAAGCAAGCCTACGTGATGTAGTTTATGTCAAGCAAGCCTGTGTGATGTGGTTTATGTCAAGCAAGTTTGGGTGATGTGGGTTATGTCAAGCAAGCCTATGTGATGTGGTTTATGTCAAGCAAGCCTATGTGATGTGGTTTATGTCAAGCAAGCTTATGTGATGTGGTTTATGTCAAGCAAGCCTACGTGATGTAGTTTATGTCAAGCAAGCCTACGTAATGTGGTTTATGTCAAGCAAGCTTATGTGATGTGGTTTATGTCAAGCAAGCCTATGTGATGTGGTTTATGTCAAGCAAGCTTATGTGATGTGGTTTATGTCAAGCAAGCCTATGTGATGTGGTTTATGTCAAGCAAGCTTATGTGATGTGGTTTATGTCAAGCAAGCCTATGTGATGTGGTTTATGTCAAGCAAGCTTATGTGATGTGGTTTATGTCAAGCAAGCCTATGTGATGTGGTTTATGTCAAGCAAGCTTATGTGATGTGGTTTATGTCAAGCAAGCCTATGTGATGTGGTTTATGTCAAGCAAGCCTATGTGATGTGGTTTATGTCAAGCAAGCCTGTGTAATGTGGTTGTTTCACACAAGTCTGTATGATGATGTTATTTTTTGCATGCATGCATTGTATGATGTGCTTGTTTTTTGCAAGCCTAGGTGATCTGGTTGTTTCTTAGATGTTCCCTTTTCTCTTGTCCCCTGGATTTTGCCCTGCAGTATTTTCAACAGTAGACCTCCATGTCTCGTACTGTTTCCTCTCATCTATATATGCTATTGAATGGCTGAGTGTGCCACAAAGGAAAGGCAAGCCCATGGAACATGCAGTCATTGAATTGCAAAGTTATTAAATGTCACATATACTAGATCACATCATTATGGGGTGAGCTGGAAATCAAACTAACACCACTGTGTAAGAAAGTCAATCCACAATCTACTAAATTACCCTGGTCGCCAATCTATTTAGCATGGCCAAAAGTGGAGTTAAAATTTCACATTTTACAAGTCTTCAATGATCAAACATAAATGTCAGGTCAGCATGGCTGAATGAATAAGAACACATATTCTTAAACATCTGGTGTGCTGATGCTGAGGTAAGGGGTTCAACCCCTACCCTGGAGAGTTGGACTAAAATGTTGACCTATCATCCTTGACTTAGAGATGTAAATTACAAGTACCTCTAAGTTGCAGTGGGTTCACCTGATGGTGAGGGACACTTAATAGGAAAAGCTAATCCATATGCAAAATTCAGTCCACCACTACTAGAATTAATGTGTAAGAACTACGTTTAAGTTCATAGAAGCCAGGGCAAAAAAAAAAACATAAATTTTATTTATGAAGAGTTCTACTTTGTAATAAAGTAATACTTTATCATACAGTTCATGGCGCTAGCAGTGTCTAAACAACAAATCTTCATTATGCTAGAGCAGGACCTGGTCCTCTCTGTGTTTGAATACACATACCAAATTCTCAGAATCAGCAACACATAAACGGTAAGATTGGATGTGTTGCAAACTGAAGCCATGTGTAATATTCAGGGATGCACCTGAAACACTACCTGTAAGGCAATGTGATTTTGCACAGCCATCAGTTAATTGTCTGCAAGATTGAATTATGTTGCGCAGGTACCTATCTTAGAAAAGGCACAAGCATTGCCTCAAAGGTTGGAGAGAGTTTGTCTGATGGCAAGGAATACTGGTAACAGGGAAAGCTAACCACCATGCAAAATAAGTCCAGTGCACTCACTATTGTGGTGTACATTATTACGCAATGATGTAGTTACTTGTGAAGCAAACAGGACTGCAACAGCTGTGACAGAAAACAAGACTGGAAAAATAACCGCAGCAGGAGATCCTCCTCTTAAAACGTCAAGCGTTCTTTGCCCACATTGTCAAAGAACATTTTGAGCCAAAATAGGCCTTGCCAGCCATCTTAGAACTCACGGTTCCAAACTTTCAACCCCACTGGATGAAATGAATGGTCATCATCATTCTTGATGGACAAACACCAATATAGTAACAAGCACACTTGTGTTCAAAGTGATCCAAAGAAAAATAGGTGGGGAAAGAGGGGGGGGGGGGGGGGGGGGGTGTAAGCCTTGGTGTGTATTCTGGAACATATTACACCTGGTGGAGAATAGATACCAGTTTCTACGAATGTTAAGGAATCCTTAGTAGTAGTGAGTGTTCACTCTTGAAGAAGATGTAGGGAGCAGTTTCCTTCTAGTGTGGCAGCTGAAGTGCCTGCACTGGTGGCTATAATCTAGCGAAGTTATGGTTGGATCAGCTGTTCACCACAGGAGGTATCTTGCACTTTCTCAGCATGTTGTAATGGCAGAATAGTTTATAAATTTTGTGGTGCTTTCTCAACAACTATCCATAGCCTTACAATGGAGGTGCTGGCTGTGACTATAGCACTATGTTGGTTAGAAATGCAGGTCTATTCACATGGATGCATATTAAGTGACTAAAATGCTTTGCACGATATGACCCAGATATATGCATCGGCAGTGGTTTGCATCAATACACAAGTCCATGTTCAGGACATTTGTTTTTGTGCCAGGTCACTCTGGTGTCAAAGGGAAGGACAAGGAGACACTTTAGCTGGTTCTGCGACTATTGTGGAGTCAATCAATGGACTGAACAGACAACATAACAATCATTTAATATCTTGGTTAAACCATAGTCGCAGTCACATGGTTCCAATTTCACAGCAACAGGTTGTCCCATAATTGCTCCATTCTTGTGGGAGCAAAAAACTACACGAAATGCTCATCTTTGTCACATGTGAACTCGTGAAGGAAACAGTAGTTTGAACAAGCCAAATTGCTAGAGCACTTTCAAAAGGCCATCCTTCACTTGAATGTGTAGTTCATTGTCAAAGAAGACAGCTATACAAGACACACAAGCAGCATGCACACACATTATTGCACAATGACCTAGAAAGCCAGCAAATAGTTGTCCCCTATTTTCAGAAGCAGTCTTTCACCACGAAGTCACCACTGACACAAACAAAACACATTTTGAATGAAATTCACAGCTCACAATGTTGCAACAAGCACTCAACTCAGTAACTGGGCTACGAAGCATGATCCTCAAATCCAAACATGAGGAAAATGCACTAGTAAACTGTGCCTGGAGACAATCAATTCTCCAAGGTCTGATGAAACTAGTGATTTCAATGTCATGGATGAGATGAGGGCATGACTCAGGGTAGGAGCAGAGAATTGTGAGACTTGAAGACTTGGTGCAGGACATAGACAGACTGATTAACCAACACTCAATTGGAGTGATCAGCAGCACACACACTTATAGAAACTCTGAGCAGGAGATCTGAGCATTTATGAACTTGTTCGGTGTATAATGATGATAATCCATTTTGATAATTTGGAATGAAATCTGTGTTTTTCACTCATTGCAATTACAAAATAGCAACACTGACGCTTCACAACCATGTTGGGACAAAAATTCAGGTTTACAACTGGGGTAAAACATCAAGTAAAGTGTCACCATAAGCCGCTGGCAATATGTGATTTGAGTATGTATATACCTAACACACATGGCAGATATTTCTCAAACATGGTCTAGAGACAGACCTTTAAAGAAACAGAAGCCTAAAATGTGATGTGAACATTGTGAAAGATATCTGGGTCTAAAGGTGGCACATACTGGCTGGACTGACATAACCAGCAAGAACAATGGACACCACATGGCCAGTCAGTCTACGGGAAGATGGCACATGCTGGCAGGACTGACATAACCAGCAAGAATACTGGACACCACATGGCCAGTCAGTCTACGGGAAGATGGCACATGCTGGCAGGACTGACACACAGCCAGTCAGTCTACGGGAAGATGGCACATGCTGGCAGGACTGACATAACCAGAAAGAATACTGGACACCACATGGCCAGTCAGTCTGAGATTATCATCATCATGTACCTTCCAAAATGGTATAGTCGATCATGTCTTTTCCCAAATCTGTCCTTAGTGTTTGGGATCAGTTCTACTGATGACATTGCTCCGTGCATCATCTTCACAAAGCTTTGTTTCTCTTGGTCTGACAGTCTTTTCTACCACTGTTCTTTCTACTGGTCACAACATCCTCTAATACCTCTTTTCTCATTATAAGACCAACAAAGATGGTTTGTCTCTTCTTACAGTTCTACTTTCATTAGCCTCTTCCAGACAATCATGCTTAGTTACTATGGCCTAGTATGTGTATGAGATACGATAGTTAAAACTCAGCCCTTAATTATGGCACTTTAACTCAATTTTCACATGTCGCCAATTAATGTACTTTTTGCTCAGAAGCTTAGGGGAATAGGGTTTTGCAAGCTGGGTGGCTAGGTTCAATTGGTTACTTTTCGCATATCCCTTACAGGACATCACTTTCAACATCAGCATCTTTCAGCTGATTGATTTCTTGGCAAGATTACGCTCAGTAGTTTGTCATTGTTTTCTGAGCGGCTGGCTCATATACCATGTAAGTCACCAACGCGGTAAGAACCGCTACCGATTCTCATGCAAATGACATTCCTCACATGGATATACAGGATTACGGAGAAAGTCGCTAACACCTAGGCCAGGGAGACCGGCAACTGGTTACTTAATGTGCACAAATCATACTATTTATACAATGAACAAAGGAGAAGTCATTCTTTTGCAATCAAGCATTAGAAGAATCAGCACTCCTCCGAATAACGGTCCCAAATTATTTATTGTCAAAAGTATCCCTTATTTACAGGGTCTTATTAGTTGATATAATAAAAAATATGAACTAAAACACTACAAATTAAAATATAGAAGTGAGAAAACCGAAATACGCACCAATAATATTTGGCAGTTATATGTGGAAATATGTAAGCACAATAAATAATTTGGTACCGTTATTTATTATGTACAGTTATTGAGTGTGTGTGGTGGACTGCTAGAACGATCGATGGATGCAATAAATGTTTCCTGGACCCTGAGAGGGCCCTCACTGTTGTGGGAGTGTATACCTATCAGTTATATGTGGAAATACATATGTACAAGATATAGATATACACTCCAACGACAGTGAGGGCCCTCTGGGCCCAGAAACATTTACTGCATCCACTGATGGGTCTAGCAGCCCACCAGACACTCAATGACTGTACATATTGCCCCTGATTCAGCTTATTGCCCCAAAACAAGCATAATTATCAAATGCGGCTCTGTAAGCGATACTTTTGACAATAAATAATTTGGGACCGTTATTCGTAGGAGTGCAGAAGAATCTGTAAAAGTAAAAGAAGAAAATGTGCAGTATAATAATGAGTATATGCTTCATACATGACATGATACTGCATTCATAGACTGTGAAACTAGGAGGTAAGAAGCGACTTGCATCATTCAGTATGATGTGTATGAAGACGCAACCGTGTACAAATCTTACTCAACCTGATAACTATAATACTACACACACACACACACACACACACACACACACACACACACACACACACACACACCACACAGTAACTTACACTTACTTACTTAAGAGTTAGAAGTACTTCTCTACAACTTGGACGATTGCTGGTTTGCAGCTGTTTCTCTTTGTTGAAATAAACAAACAACTCGCCGTTCAAAATACACACGTCAACAAATCCCTGCTACGACATGTCCTAGAAAGATATCCTACTCCAGCACAGAACACTGCAGACACGCATTAAAAACTTACCTGTCTGGGAGCAAGAAGGGTGAACAACAGAAGTTCACGTCCAGGAGGTCCCCAAACTTGGTTGTCTGCCAGCCTCCTTTACTAATTTTGGACTACAAGGTCAAGGTTTTCTAGTCAGGGGAGGTTACTGTGATATATCTGGATAACTTTTGTGATTATTACTTCCCGTAATGTATGACGAGCCGGTCTCTCTGGCCGAGGGGTTACACCACTTTCTTCGTAATCCCGTTTATCACGCAGTCTCGTAGCGGGCGAGAACTGGGAGCGGTTCGTCCCCCACTGGTGACTTGCGGGATAACTGAGCCGGCCGCTCAGAAAGCAATGGCAAACTACTGAGCGTAATCTTGCCAAGAAATCAACAGACAGCTGAAAGATGTTGCTGTTGACAGCGATGTCCTGTAAAAGGATATGCGAGTTTTTAAAAAAAAAATGTATGACGGCTATTAAAGACGATAAAACAGAGAAAATTGATGACGAAAACAAGAAAGCGAACGTAGAGGAGTATGGGCAGCTGACCGGGGGGAACAACTTGAGACTGCACTTGAACTCTCTGCCTTTGCCTACATCGAGTCCTTATGAGGACTGAGCGTGACCGGGATCAGCCCCGGTGAGGACAACACAAGAAACAACAAACACATTGTAGTACTAATAGTAATAGAAAAAGAAACCAACAAACGAAAGACTGCGGAACCTAGTAGGACCGCCCAAGGACCGGTCTTTATCAGGACCATCATAAGACAGAAAGAAAATAACCAGACACAAAATAACTTTATCCGACAAACAGAGCGGAACCAATAAAACCAGAATGAATTAGGACTAACAATCCACACGACCACAGATCTCAACAATAACCACCGCTGAGGAAGCAGGTTAGACGAGACCGAATTTGGAATTTTTGTTCGAAAATTGGAATTGGAAAATTTAAATATTTTGGTCACTTGAAAAGCCTTGACAGTTTGGAGAGAACAATAATGGAGAGGTATATGCTTGGGGAGAGAGGAAGGCCAAAGAGAACATGGGTGCAGGATGTGGCGGATGATCTCCAGTGGGTGTATCGGATGTGGAACATCTTGCTTGTGATCACGAAGTTTTCCGGAAGGTTGTTATGGGTTCTGCAAAGGACACGCTACTGAATGAATGAATGAATGAATGAATGAATGAATGAATGAATGAATGAATGAATGAATGAATGAATGAATGACGGAAATACAGGTGGATAACCAAGTGTATAATTTTAGATACCTAGGGGCATTTATAACATCAGATGGAAGATGTACGACATAGATTAAGAGCAGAATAGGGCAAGCAAAAGCCACATTTCAGAAAATGAAGAATATCTTATGCAATAAGTCACTATCATTGAATGTAAGAAAGAGAGTGCTGAAATGCTATGTAGAACCAGTTTTGCTGTATGGCAGTGAATCTTGGAATGTTAATGAACAAATTAAGAAGAAATTAGAAGCAACAGAGATGTGGTTCCTGAGACGAATTTTGCGAATTCTTTGGACTGCCATAGTAACTAACAACGACTGCCTGAAACAGGCTAATGAAACTATAACATTATATACAACAATAAGAAAGAGACAAACATCTTTCTTCGGTCATGTGATGAGAAGAGAGGCATTGGAGAACATCGTGACAACTAGAAAGATCGAGGGAAAGAGAGGCAGAGGTAGACCAAGAGAAATGATGCTGGATGGATTAAGAAGGTAGCATGGAGGAATATCAGCAGCAGAGTTGATCAAGAAAACCAGAGACCGAGATCTGTGCAGAGCCATGAACGCCTACGCCAGCTGGCAGGGCACTTGATGATGATGATGATGATGATGATGATGATGATGATGATGATGATGATGATGATGATGATGATGATGATGATGATGATGATGATGATGATGACGGAAAGCTTAAAGTAGTATATGATGAGATTGAGATGTTAAATATTCAAATTTTTGGAATTAGTGAACATCTCTGGAGAGGCAAGGGGCATTTTACAAATGAAAATTGAAGTCTTTTCATATATTCTGGTAGATATGTCGGAGGCCAGGGTGGAGTGGCATTTTGTTTAGATAAAACAACTTCAAAAGCTTTAATTGGATATAATCCAGTTAGTGATAGACAACATGTGTAAAGAAACCAGACACACAGAGACCGCAAGAACATCTCATGACGAGAACACAGAAGAAGAACCGTCTCCAAATTGCACCATTAAAGAACTCTTCTTTTTTTTTTTTGCGGATGACCAAGCACTAATAGCAAAATCAGAAGATGAATTACAAGACCACATGAATAGTCTAAACGGAATGTGTAGGGAACACAACATGAAAATTAGCACGAGTAGAACAGAGGTAATGACTATAACTAAAGAAGAAAAACCAACAACAATTCACCTAAACGAACATCCCTTGAAACAAGTACAGAGTTAGTTAGTTAGTTAGTTAGTCGACAGATCATCCTCGTTGCACATCGAACCATTCAGTCCATAAGTGCTCGGATCCCCTCCTCAGCAAATCCCGCAGCGTGTAGCGGCTAACGACGCCAGTTCTGTTTTGGTTTATCAATCTTCTTTGGCTTCCTGCGTAGTGTTCTTGTTTGGCCACCCCTCTTTTAATTTGCTGCTCTAGCAGTCTGGCCATTGTTGTAGATTCACAGTCATCACTTGGTTCTCGCAAAAGTCTCACATCACGTAGAGCATTCAGAATGTCAGCCTGGTCCATGGCGCGTCCGCCCTCCACAGTAGCCTCACCTGCGAGCTTGTCAGCCCGCTCATTTCCTTGTACTCCCGCATGCCCTGGCACGAAGATGAAACTAATCTTTGCCAGCCGAGACCGCTTCAGAGGCAGCAACCATTCTCTTCGGATCGACCCCTCCTCTATCCTCTTGATCATGTTCATTGAGTCGCTAAGGAAACAAGCCCTGGTGAATGTCTGTGTCTCGAGCCATGTTATTGCTTTACTTACTGCCATGACTTCCATGGTCAGGCTACTTGTGGTTTCAGTGAAAGCACCAGAGTCCTCCTTCACAATTCTCTCTCCGGCCCGAGCTGTAAAGGCCCATGAGCTTCTCACATGTCGGACGACCGACCCATCTGTGTAGATGACCGCGTCACCGTCTAGCGAATTCTCGAAAATCAACGCTTGTACTTCAGCCTCAACAGCAGCCGGATTTTCTTGTCTGCATTTTCTATCTAGTTGGATGCAAACTGAAAAGGATGTGCAGAAGTCTGTTGGCACTTGCACCCACTCCTCGCCAGGTTCTAAGTCCTCAAGTGAACACACCTGTTGAAGAATGTCTTCGGCTTGACCCATCCACGACCGTCCTCTTTTTAACCTGCTGCCCTTCACCTTCCTAATTTCACTATGCAGTGGATGTTGTGTGTTTGCGTTAATTCTGAGGTAGGCGCGTGCCCTGCAAACTTGTATTCTCTCTTCAATGGTTGGAAAATCAAGAAGGTAGCGCATCGCCCTGCATGCTGTATCTCTTGTACATCCAAGAATAATGCGCATAGCTTCATTCTGTATCCTTTCCATCCTTTCTATCTGCTTATGGCTGAGAGTCAAGATTGCCATTGCATACTCCAAAACAGACATGACCAGCCCCTCGTACAGAAGACATAGATGGCGCTGCTCACAGTTTGCTGCCGCCATCACCCGCATCGCTGCCAAACCCCGCTTGGCCTTTGTTATCACCTGGTCTTTGTGCACATTATAAGCAAGGCTTCGATCAAACCGTATCCCCAGGTAATTCATTGCCTGCGTTCTTTCCACCGTCTCTGAACACAGCATTACAGTTGGTGTTGGATTGTTGACAATATGATTATTCAACGAGAACCAAGTCACTGTTGCCTTTGTTGGGTTGACCATTGCCAAAGCTTCATCACACCAAGTACTTATGCGATTGAGTTCGGTTTGTAGTTCCCCAGCAACCTCCTCTCTATCCTTACCCTGACGTTACACTAAAACATCATCGGCATATGACAATGTCCTGCCAGGTCCAGTGATCTGCTCACTGGTGATTCTCCACTGTGTAGGCGTTGAACAGTACCGGAGATAATGGTGATCCCTGTGGTAGGCCAGGATATATTGTTGTTGGTTCCGAAGTCCAACTGCCACATCTAAAAACTACTTTCCGTTGGAAGAGGGCTGCAGCGATCCAACTAAGGAGGAATGGACTTACGTTTAGTTAAAGAAGCTGAAACATTAAAAAATCCAGTGGTACTCTGTTGTATGCGTCCTCAAGATCAATCGCTGCAGCAACGGTTTCAGTGCCTGAGTGGAAACCTTCATAGACATCATGGCAAAGACTGCTGCATTGGTCCAGGTTTCTCTTTTTGGACGGTACCCACCCAGGGTAGGTGGGAAAACACCTTGCCTCTCTAGTTGGCTTGATATTTTCCTAGCAATTACCTTCTCCAGCAGCTTGCCCATTGTATTCTGCATGGTTATAATTCGATATCCCTGAATTTTTTTGTGGTCTTTGTCAGGCTTCGGCAAGGGAATCAAATAGCTGTGTAACCATTCCTCCTTGATGCTAGCACTCCCTATACTGTTGTTGTACATGTCTGCTAGTTTCTCTAGCTCATTGTCGGTACACCTATTTATGTCGTCGTATCTTATGCCATCAGGACCTGGAGCACTGTTTTTTGATCGTCGAAGCACAGCCTTGATTTCTTTCACTGTCACTGTGTCTTCATCCGAAGTGTTCTGGGCCTTGCATCTGTCTGAGGTGACCTCCTTGGCCAGATTTCGACCTCCCATGTCTGTCTGGTTGCTCTGCTCAAGGTAGCGTTCAAAGAGGGCTTTGCCCTTGTCCTCGTCAGTCCTCTGCCAGATGAGGTCAGCACCTTGGAAGTCAGAAATGCTCTTATTCTTGACTACACCACTCATGCTTTTATGTAGTCGCCAGAACAATTTCAGTGACTTGTCTGTGCTTACTCTTTGACACACCTCTGCCCATTTTTCGCTTTTAACCACCGTGACCAGTTTTTTTTAAATAGCTTACTTTTGTGTGCATCTCTCTTTCTAAGTGCAAGCAGGGACTAGGATGACCAGCTCTGTTCTTCTTGGCATTTTGCCATCTCCTTACAGCATTACGCTTATCCACCCAAGCCTTCTCCACCTCGAAACTCCACCACGGTGGCTGCTCCCAGCTTTTTTTCCTGCCCTGAAACGTTCTACGCTTGTCACGTCTTATTTTACTCACGACATCTTGCCCTGTACTGTCATACTGGAACGTCTTTACCTTTAGCTTGTGCTGCCTGGTTCTGCCTTTCTCCACCAATATGTTGCAAGTACAGAGTTGCGAGTAGCTAGGAAGTATAATATCATCAAATGGCAGATCAGAAGACGAGATCGAAAACAGATGCAATAAGGCAAACCAACTCATTGGACAAATGGCACCAATACTAAAGAACAAACATGTATCAATAAATACTAAGAAAGCACTTTACAACACAATCTTCTTACCAACTCTGCTACCAGTGCCAAACCTGGACAATGACAGAAAAAGAGAAAATAAATATCACAACAACAGAAATGAGATTCCTGAGAAGAATACTCAATGTATCAAGAAGAGATAAGATCAGAAATGAAGAAATCAGGACTAAAGTGGGGCTTATATCAGCGCTAGATTTTATTAGAAGGCAGCAAGTAAATTAGTTTGGCCATGCAAGTAGATTACCAGCTAACAGTATACCACAACAAGCAATCATGTACAGACTAGAGGGAAACAGAGGAAGAGGCCGATCACGTAAACGATGGACGCAGGGAACAGCAGAGTCCATGGGAATATCGATACATGAAACCCGTAAGCGGGCACTCTCCCGCTGTGTGTACTTCACCTCGACACCGCAAGGTATAAGAGGAACCTGATGAGATGAGATGATGAGTGATAGAATCCTCACTATCAGACATAAAGGCCGTCCAAAAAAAAACACACACACAACTCTGATACAGATATATGCACCTACTTCAACAGCAGAGGAGGACGAAATTTAAGGTTTTTACAGCACACTGCATGACACTTTAAATAAGATTGGTCATAATGATATAATAAAAATAATGGGAAAAGTGGGTACAGGAAGAGCTGAAAATGAGAGACACGTTTTAGGAAAATTTGGATTGGGAAATAGAAATGATGCAGGTGACAAATTAATTGAATTTTGCACAGAGTTAACGATAGCCAACACACTTTTTAAACAGCACTCAAGAAGACTCTTCACATGGAAGTCCCCGAACATTATTACCAAAAAGCAGATGGATTATATTTCAATACAAAGAAGATGGAGATCAAGCATAACATCTGCAATAACCCTACGAAGTGCAGACTGTGATATAGATCATCAGTTACTAGAAGCAGATCTGAAAGTAAAGCTCAAAAAGCTTACCCGAGGACCAAGACCACTTTTGATCTCACAAAAATACCAGATGCATACTATATAGAAGTGAGGACTCGATTTGGGGTCTTGATGTCTATACAAGAGGAAATTACACCTGATGAACAGGCAGTGCAAGCTAGAGATATCTTGATAACTGCAGCCAAAGATTTAATTCCGACCAGGACTAAGCAACATAAGCTATGGATTACACCATGCACGTTAGAATTAATAAAACAACGAAAGGAACTGAAAAAGAAAAGAGAACCCGATTACAGTAGGATGAAGTATAAATCTTTAACATGAGAAATAAGTAAGAACACAAGAAAGGACAAAAGCCAATATATACAAGATTGCTGTATTAAAATAAAGCAATATCATAAGAATGTAAAAGATTACGAAATGTTCAAAGAAATGTGGTTATTGACAAGAAATGTTCAACCTCCATTAAATGTTATCTGTGACAAATTGGGAAATACCTTAACAGAATCGAGAAAAATTCTAGAAAGATGGCAGTAATACTGCAATGGAATGTATGATATGAATGACTGTGAGGATATGAATGATATACATGAACCAATGACAGCGGAGAAGAACCTGAACCCTCATTAGATAAAATTACATGTGCAATAAAGAACCTGAAGTTTGGTAAATCACCAGGGTGTGATGCGATACCAGCTGAACTAATTAAAGCGGGAGGAGAAGCAAGCATACAAATCTATCACGCATTATGTAAAAAGATATGGAAATGTGATATATGGCCAAAAGATTGGAAGAGAACTATCTTCATTCCAATACCTAAAAAGGGCAACCTGATATTACGCACCAACTATAGAACTGTTGCCCTGATCAGTCATGCAAGTAAAATTCGTAAGAAAATGGAAGAAGAGATTAATGTGGTTCAAGCTGGATTTAGTCAAGGAAGAGGAACAAGAGATCACATACTCAATATGCGTTAATAATAGAGAAGTGCAGAGAATTTAATGTAAACCTATTCTCATGTTTTGTGGGTTATTCAAAGGCATTTTACTGTATACAATATTAGCATCTTTGGGAAATCATGAGGAATATGGGCTTCCCAAAACATGTAGTACAACTCATAAAAATGCTCTTTCTAGACCAACAAGCAGCGGTTAGAATAGATGGCGAGACATCTGACTGGTTTGACATCAAGTAAGGAGTCCGTCAGGGCTGTGTGCTGCCACCCTATTTGTTTAACCCGTACACCGAAAATATAATTATAAATGTCAGAAATGATATAACAAGGGCACAGTATAATGCCCTAAATATCGATGGTCATGAAATACCAGAGATTCGATATGTTGATGATACAGTACTACTATCCACATCACAGAATGGTATAGAAAACCTAATAATCTCAACCCAAAGAAATAGTGAAAATCACAACTTATATCTTAACATAGCAAAAGGTACGAGTAGATGTGGTTGTTCTACACAGTGAAAAACTAGGTTAAGAATTAAATTGTAAGAAGATACAGATTATGGTAGTCACTGGGAAAAAAAAGAAAGAAATACCACAATGTACTATACGGGTAATATTCTTAAATAAGTGAATCGATACAACTATCTCGGAACAATTATAAAATCTGATGGAGGGTGCATTGAAGAGATTAGGATTAGAATCGCTATGACAAAAGTAGACTTTAGCAAGATGAAAAACATAATGACCATAAAAGAAAAGATGCCAGTTGCAACGAGAAAAAGAATTTTGAAGTGCTACATAGAACATATACTTTTGTATGGATGTAAAACGTAGACAATGAGCAGACAAGCTGAACAACATCTAATGGCAACGGAGATGTAGTTTCTGAATAAGATGCAAAGAATACCATGGACATACAGAATAAACAATGAGCAAGTCATACAAGAAACAAATGAGAACCGTAAATTGATTAGAGATATTAGATGTCAATCAATCAATCATGTGACATGCCGGACAGCGTGGGCGGTCATGTCTCGCCATTTCACTCGATCACCAGCGTCATGGATCAACTCAGTGTTCCTGTCTCGTCCATGCCATGTGGCCAAGCCATCCAGGTATTTTCCTCTCGGTCTTCCTCTTGTTTTGTTCCCTTCGATCTTGCCAGTTGTCACTAAGTTCTCCAATCCATTTCTTCTCATAACATATCCAAAAAATTGTGACTGTCTACATCTAATGTCTCTAATCAATTAACGATTTTCATGTGTCTCCTGTAGTACTTGGTCATTGGTTTTTCTGTCTGTCCATGGTATTCTTTGCATTTTCCTCAGAAACCACATTTCTGCAGCCATCAGATGTTTCTCAGCTTGACTGCACATTGTCCAAGTTTTACATCCATCCAAAAGAACAAGCTCTATGTATCCCCTCAGCACTCTTTTTCTCGTTTCAATTGACATCTTTTTAATGGTCAGAATGTTTTTCATCTTGCTAAAGGCTGCTTTCGCCATGGCGATTCTTGTTCTAATCTCTTCAAGGCATCTCCCATCAGATGTTATGACTGTTCCGAAATAATTGTACCGATTCACTTGTTGAAGCATATTCCAGTTTACTTGTATATTACATTATGGTACTTTGTTCTTCCTAGTGACGACCATAACTTGTGTCTTCTTACAATTTAATTCCAACCCCAGCTGCTCACTGTGTACAACAACTGTGTCTACTAATTGTTGTAGATCTTGTGCATTGTCTGCAATCAATACTGTATCATCTGCATATCTAATGTTATTGATGTTTCGTCCTCCAATGCTGATTCCATTTATATCTTCTACATTCCTGAAAATATTTTCACTGTATAGGGAAAAAAGATCTGCAGACATTACACATCCCTGCCTAACACCTCTCTTAATAGGTTGATATTGTCCCACTTCATTATCACTCCTTAAGGCAGCTTGTTGTTTTCAATATATGTTTTTTATAAGTCTAATGTCTTTCCCATCAAAGCATATCTACCATGTTGACATGTCTAACTCTATCAAAAGCCTTTATGTAGTCAATAAAGCAAAGATGTATATCCTTGTTTACTTCTATAGCACGTTCAACAATTGTTCGCAGCATATACACAGCATTTATTGTACCCTTTCCTTCTACAAACCCACATTGTTCTTCCCCAATTTCAGGTTGTATTTTCTTCCTCACTCTTTGCATGATAATTCGTAGCAAAATCTTTGTGATGTGGCTCATTATACTAATTGTTCTATGTTGATCACATTCCAAGGTCCCTGATTTCTTTGGGATTACAATAAATACAGAGTTACATAATTCAGAAGGTATATCTCCGGTATCATATAATGTGTTCAGCAGTCTGGTGACTTGATCTAGTTCAAATTCTTCTAAAGCTTTAATCATTTCTGTTGTGATGTTATCTGAACCGGGGGCCTTTGCCAGCTTTCATATGCTTAAGAACATTTTGAACCTCCATCTTCAAAATTGGCGGCCCTTCATTATTAAACATAATATCATACTGTTCCTCTCTGTTATCATTATTAAGGTTTTTCACATAATCTGTCCATACCTGTAGAATCTGATCTTTTTCTATTATGATTTTGCCATCTTTAGTTTTTAGACAGCCTGTTGATGTACTTGTTCCTTTATTAGTAAGTTCCTGAATTATTTTGTGCACTAATTTGGTATTTTGACTGTTGTGTTGTTTTTCAATGTCTAAGCACTTTTCCTCAAGCCATGCTTCTTTTGCCTCCTTGCATAATATTCTGACTTGTCTGTGAATTTCTTCATATTTGGCAGGATTATTTTTGTTGAGTCTTCTCGTTTCCATAAGGTGTAACATTTCTTCGGTTCTCCATTTCTTACGACCCACCTTCTTTAATTTTGGAATAGTTGTTTCTGCAGCCAAACTGATTGAATTCTTCAACATTTCCCATTGATCATCCACATCCTGGAGTAATATCTCTAGATCAGACAATATATCAAATCTGTTCTGTACTTCTATGTTGAATTTGTTTTGTATTTCCTTGTCATTACTCAATGTACACAAATCATATTTAGTATTTCCTGTTATATACTTGACTTTCTTCAACTTTATCCTCAGTGTTCTTGTAAGTAGTCTGTGGTCACTATAACAATCAGCACTGGGAACTGTTTTTGCTACTATTAGTGCGTTTCTAAATCTGCTAATCAGAATGTCGTCAGTCTGGTTTCTGATCCTGCTATCAGGGCTCCTCCATGTCCATAATCTTCTAGTGTGTTGTTTAAACCAGGTGTTTCTTACAATCATTTCCTGTTCTTTTGCCCACTCTACGAGTCTGTATCCTCTTTCATTTCTCTCACCTAAACCATAGTTTCCTACTGTGTATCTATCACCTTGATTTTCTACTTTTGCATTGAAGTCCCCTATTGTGATGTTTATTTCTGAATTTTTACTTTATTTAAGGCAGTCTCTATGTCATTATAAAATTCATCTACACTATCTTCACTGGATTCACCTGTTGGGGCATATACTTGGATAATATTTATGCTAAAAGGTCTGCCACTTAATTTAACTAGTAGAACTCTGTCCAACACGGCCCAATATCCTTGAACAGATTTTGATGTTTTCCGGTCTAAAATAATAGCCAGTCCCCTTTGTCGGTCTTCACCTCCAGAATAAATAATCTTAAAATCTTCATCTATCTTGATGCCTGCTCCTGTCCATCTCGTTTCGCACATCCCTAGAATATTACTTTTTTCTATTTCAATTTCTTGTTTTATGTTCTCTAATTTTTCGTTGTCGTTTAACGTCCTAACGTTCCATGATGCTAATTTTAACGTCTCTGTCCTTGTCTTGCGATGATCAGTCTTTAGGCGAATCATAATGTACTAGGCACTTTTAAAGAGGTAGTTTGCCGTTGCTTTCCTCTATGGCAGTAACCGTACTGGTCATTTGACCGCAACCATTGACTCGAGAGAGCTCCTCTGTCTGCCGTCGTGAAACTTGAGACCATAAACAACCAATATCTGTCGGCTGCTCTCAAAATTTCATCCACCACCTGCCTTCCGTGGCTTCGTTTGAACACTTCCAATGAACGAAAACGAAATAACACCACATACTCCACAGGAAAAACACTAAAATAACGTCATCCCGAAGAATAGATGCATCAAGTAGTCGCCATTGTACCGGAATTAGATGTAGACAGTCAAAAATGTTTGGACACATTATAAGAAGAAATAAATTGGAGAACTTGGTGACAACCTGCAAAATTTGGAGTGGGGGGTGAAGGAAGAGAACAAGGGAAAAACAGAGAAGTAAATACCTGCATGGCTTGGCCACGTGGCATAATTGAGACAAGTTGACAGAGCTGATCCACGACTCTGGTGATCGTGTGAGATTGCGAAACATGACTGCCCACATTAATCGGCATGAAACATGACAATGATGATGAATATTTAGGAGCCTGTTGCCTAGAAGTAGTGAGCGCAGTCTCGCAGTCCATACATACCGTAGTCGGAGTCGACCGCGTGCGTTTTGGAAATAGTGCTCCTTGCTTTGATTTGCACAATAGCGTGAGTGTCGGTCGTTTAAATATAACAACAAAACACTAAAAGTAAAATGTCCTGCAATTCCAAACAGCCAAAAATGCTGAGATTGATTGCATCGTTCTGTAAAAGGACATGCAATTAGCTTTTAATATTTCTACTCGTATATAAATAAAAGTGGAAAGTGACATCAGTCAGCTTGACAAAAACACAATTATAAATAAAAGAAAGGAAGTTGTGGCTAGAAGACATTCGCCAGTATACTAACACAAAAATATAAATTACGTTAAAATCACCCCAAAAATAGTCACTTAGCTGGTTCCTTTAGTTATAAAACACATACTCACGCACGCAAGCACGCACGCGCGCGCGCGCGCACACACACACACACACACACACACACAAACATTGAATCCTCTTATTGGTGGCAACGTCTGTTTTGCCACTTGTAGTTGTCTTCTTATAAAGCTCTCTAATTCGGCGTTCCGTGTTTACTGATTTGCTCATTGTATTTTGTTTATACAGCTTGTCTGCAGTTCTACCCATTTCATGTATCGTAATATTTCTTACGTCATTTAAGTTCTAATTCCCTTTTAAATTGAAACCGGTAGCCGGTCTTGAACATGTAAGCTTGCAGCTGTCGTGTAAAGTCTTCTGAAGTACGATGTAGACAAGGTCAGTGTGTGGCACTGGAAGCAACGTGTTAATAGGAATAGGTTACTCAATGCTTGACGTTGAAATTACGACCTAGATACTTAACTTCTGTTGTACTTTGGTGTTATATATTCGAGAATGTACTAGATGTGGGCCGGATTATATTTATGTCTTCGTGTCGATTTTAGGCGGTATTTATTCAACGATATAGGCAAGGGCCGGCTCTGTGGCGAATGGACTACGAATGCAATTCGTAATCCCGCACCTCGAGTTCGAAACACAGCTGCGGGCTTTTTGGAAGCAGACTGCCTTGTGTTGGTTTCTATTCAATGGTATGAGTGCCGGTCGTTCAGAAAGCAATGGCAAACCACTGAACGTACACATGAATCGCAAACAGCCATAAAATGTTTGAGTTGACTAATACGTCCTGTAAAAGATATTCAACTAACTAACTAATATGCAAGGCAGTTACACCACTTTTCACTTTCTTTACAACCCGTCATCGTGTTTTAGGTTAACAGATTCTGTGCAAAACAGAAAGTAGGATTGGACCAAACTAAACTATGTGGCGTAAAATAAAAAGTTACAGTTATGACGTAACAGTTGTTAATATAGTAGTAGACACAGTATTATCAGGCAACGACAACATCACAGATATAAACCCAAGGCTCTTACGGTAAGTCGCTTAAGACGATTAATCATCCCATGGCACTAAACCAGTTAAGGTCACATGTTCCCGCCACTGCCGCCTGTTAACTCTAAAAGGAGCCTAAAAGCTCAACCAACTCACACCAGGTCCCGTGAAGGCGCACTCATGATTGGTTAGATTGTGCAGCGACAGTTTTCTACGGCGTGGAGTAGCCAGCATAACACCCCTCCCCCCCCCCCCCAACCCCACGCCCGGGTCGCCTCTGACGACATGTATGTTACAGTCTACTCTACTTTGTTTCTCTTAAGGTACCCGGCTGTACACGGGTGTGGCTCAGGTCATGGGAAAAGAGTAATAAAATCAGTGTACGTGATTCTTGTGCTATATTTATAAAAGTGCAAACAGTAAAATAATTCCCTCATCCTGTGAATCTAGAGCCAAATGAATTGTATGTTTCTGACTGTAACAAAAGAAGTTCTGGTTATAAAGCTGGAGGAAAATCAGTTCAGAAGAAACGACCCTCTCAAGTGTATGTCCAAGACCCTCTCCCAAGTGCATGTTAAAGACCGTCTCTCAAGTGTATGTTAAAGATCGTCTCTCAAATGTATGTTGAAGACCCTCTATTAAATGTATGTTAAAGACCTCTCTCAAGTGTATGTTAAAGGTCCTCTCTCAAGTGTAAGTTAAATACCTCTCAAGTGTACTTTCAAGACCTCTAAGGTGCATATTAAAGACCTATCAAGCGTATGTTAAATAAATCTTAAGTGTATGTTAAACACTTCTTAAGTGTATGTTAAAGACTCTCTCAAGTGTATGTTAAAGATATATGTCCCCACCCGATATCAAGGATGACTCTCTACCCACATGTTGCCATTAAGCATAGAAGAATGTTGGAATCATCTTCAGCCAAATATGTCACCTCGGGTGGCAATGCAAACTGGGTACCTCATTTTTCGACACAGCATCCTCGAAGGTTTGACTGCCTTCGCCATGTATTGAACTGAATCTGCTATCAGAAGCAGAATAGTTTCTCTCTTCGTCCCATAAAAATGTCATAATATGACCTACATTGGTTATAATGTAACGTTCAAAGTCGGACCTAAGACTGCTGGAATCTATATATATTAAAGGCGATGTGTGTATGTAAGTATGTATGTGGGTCCGTTCTTTATGCGTTCGCGAACGGTCCATCCGATTGAGATGAAATTTTCTACACGTCTTCTTCTCATTCCAGTGCAACCAACTGTCATAGTTTTCTTTAGTGTACAATACTAACATACTTACTTAATATTTAAATTTACATTACTTAACATAAGAAAAATTAAATAAAGGGACATAACTTTTAATAGCATTGCTATATCTTAGGTTAAGTCCCCTGGCTAATAAAATATATATCTAATATATATCTATATAGATAGATAGATAAATAGATAGATAGATAGATAGATAGATAGATAGATAGATAGATAGATAGATTGAAAGATAGATAGATAGATAGATAGATAGATAGATAGATAGATAGATAGATAGATAGATAGATAGATACATACATACATACATACATACATACATACATACATACATACATACATACATACATACATACATACATACATACATACATACATACATACATACATAGACAGACAGACAGACAGACAGACAGATCCCCGCCAGGAACTGGGCGAAGCCGGGCCGGGTCAGACAGACAGACAGACAGACAGACAGACAGACAGACATACATACAGTCGGGAACGGGAACTTATATGACTACTTATATGAATTAAATGAGATGCTCCCATCAGGGACTGGGCGAAGCCCGGCCGGTTCAGACAGACAGACAGACAGACAGACAGGCAGGCAGGCAGGCAGGCAGACAGACAGACAGACAGACAGACAGACAGACAGACAGACAGACAGACAGACAGATAGATAGATAGATAGATAGATAGATAGATAGATAGATAGATAGATAGATAGATAGATAGATAGATAGATAGATAGATAGATAGATAGATAGATCTCCGCCAGGACCTGGGCGAAGCCGGGCCGGGTCAGCTAGTGTAATCTAATTTTAAAACGTCCAAAATGTGCACTTAGCTGCATAATTCACACTATGCAATTGTAATCAGAGTATGCTAAAACATATTCAAAATAACCTTATAATTGAACATAAGGACTTGTAAAATGACATTTAATTAAATTCTTTCTCCAGTTAACTTCAAGAATATGTTTATACAGGATGTTAAATTGATATTAAACACTACATAAATACTGCAGTTACACCCCGCCCCCCCTTTTCCTTTCACCCAACTGTGACATACATGAGTATGCAACAATAACACATGCATACATGGATATATACTGGAACGTGGTCTCAGATGGCGGGCTTATGCTCCACGGGAGGGAAAAGACACAAGTAGACGAAACTAGCACCTTGGGAACTACATTTTAAATGCTCAGTAGCAGTAGTGGCGTATGGGTTAATGCACTCACACAAGAATACAGTGGTTCCGCTTTTTGAGACCCAGAATGACAAAGTTGATTTTGTCCTTGAATATTACCGCTCTGGGACAGAAGCAGTCTTTTGATATCGGTAGAATGTATCGTGTGAAGTAAAGATGACCGATGTAATATGACTGCACTACTACATCAGTTTCAGCAGCTCACGAAAACTATGGACCTAGCTCTGTGCACAATATTCCAGGATTGTTGCTGTAATGGATGATAGACCTCGCCGATGTAATACTGACTGCACCACGACATCAATGCCAGACGGTGGCGCAAAAAAGGACCGAACATTGTGCCCATACGGCATAGTTGTTGGTATGTATAGGCAGGTGTATGTTAGACTTGGTCTCTACGGTATAGTTGTTGGTATGTATAGGCAGGTGTATGTTAGTCTTGGTCTCTACGGTATAGTTGTTGGTATGTATAGGCAGGTGTATGTTAGACTTGGTCTCTACGGTATAGTTGTTGGTATGTATAGGCAGGTGTATGTTAGACTTGGTCTCTACGGTATAGTTGTTGGTATGTATAGGCAGGTGTATGTTAGACTTGGTCTCTACGGCATAGTTGTTGGTATGTATAGGCAGGTGTATGTTAGACTTGGTCTCTACGGCATAGTTGTTGGTATGTATAGGCAGGTGTATGTTAGACTTGGTCTCTACGGCATAGTTGTTGGTATGTATAGGCAGGTGTATGTTAGACTTGGTCTCTACGGTATAGTTGTTGGTATGTATAGGCAGGTGTATGTTAGACTTGGTCTCTACGGCATAGTTGTTGGTATGTATGGGCAGGTGTATGTTAGACTTGGTCTCTACGGCATAGTTGTTGGTATGTATAGGCAAGTGTATGTTAGACTTGGTCTCTACGGTATAGTTGTTGGTATGTATAGGCAGGTGTATGTTAGACTTGGTCTCTACGGCATAGTTGTTGGTATGTATGGGCAGGTGTATGTTAGACTTGGTCTCTACGGCATAGTTGTTGGTATGTATGGGCAGGTGTATGTTAGACTTGGTCTCTACGGTATAGTTGTTGGTATGTATAGGCAGTTGTATGTTAGACTTGGTCTCTACGGTATAGTTGTTGGTATGTATGGGCAGGTGTATGTTAGACTTGGTCTCTACGGCATAGTTGTTGGTATGTATAGGCAAGTGTATGTTAGACTTGGTCTCTACGGTATAGTTGTTGGTATGTATAGGCAGGTGTATGTTAGACTTGGTCTCTACGGCATAGTTGTTGGTATGTATGGGCAGGTGTATGTTAGACTTGGTCTCTACGGCATAGTTGTTGGTATGTATGGGCAGGTGTATGTTAGACTTGGTCTCTACGGTATAGTTGTTGGTATGTATAGGCAGTTGTATGTTAGACTTGGTCTCTACGGTATAGTTGTTGGTATGTATGGGCAGCTGTATGTTAGACTTGGTCTCTACGGCATAGTTGTTGGTATGTATGGGCAGGTGTATGTTAGACTTGGTCTTTACGGCATAGTTGTTGGTATGTATGGGCAGGTGTATGTTAGACTTGGTCTCTACGGTATAGTTGTTGGTATGTATAGGCAGGTGTATGTTAGACTTGGTCTCTACGGTATAGTTGTTGGTATGTATAGGCAGGTGTATGTTAGACTTGGTAATGATCACACCTTTTCATAGCGGTGTCCTGCTGACGGTGTGTCGAAGTACACTTGTTTCTTCAGCAAGACGTTGTTGTCACTTGGGGCGGTGGGTTCGTATCCTCAAATGCCTATAGCTTTAAATGTTTATATTGTTTGGTTTATCCTCTACTCTCTACTACTCTCCATGACTTTTATGACTGCCTGTAAATTTATTTCACAAGTGATCTCTTAATGCATAAAATACTAATTCTTAAATGAACTACGTTTAACGATCTCTCTCTCTCTCTCTCTCTCTCTCTCTCTCTCTCTCTCTCTCTCTCTCTCTCTCTCTCTCTCTCTCTCTCTCTCTCTCTCTCTCTCTCTCTCTCTCTCTCTCTCTCTCTCTCTCTCGCCATGTACTATTATAATTGTAAATTATTTTCGAGTACTGTAAAAATACGTAACCTTGCCAAGAGATCACAAACAGCCAAAAATTTTGGCGTTGGCTGCGACGTCCTGTAAAAGAATATGCAACTAACTTTTTTAAACTGTCAAAATAATACATATGGTTATAACTGTATATTTACATATTTTAAATCAGGGCAAAACGGAGCAACACGTTTTATAAAAAAAAATTTTTCTTTCAATATCCTTATACAGGTCATCGCTGTCAACATCAGCATCTTCCAGCTGATTGTTGATTTCTTGACAAGATTACGCTCAGTAGTTTGCCATTGATTTCAGAGAGACCGGCTCAATACTCCGTAAGTTACAGACGCGGAGAGAACCGCTACCGATTCTCGCGCAACGTCACGTTAATTACAAGAGTATACGAGATTACGGAGAAAGTCGTGTAACCTCTAGACCAGCTTGACCGGCTTATAAAAGTTTTTTTGTTTTTTTTTACAGGTCATCGCTGTCAACATCAGCATCTTTCAGCTGATTGTTGATTTCTTGGCAAGATTACGCTCAGTAGTTTGCCATTGCTTTCTGAGGTGCGGCGAACATACTCCGTAAGTTACCGACGCGATTCGAACCACTGCTGCCATAAATATTGGCAGCCCATTCGACTCGACGCTCTACTGAGAAGCATATCACCAAGTAACAGTGCAGAGGATGGCTCGCACTAAAACCACCAGGAAGCGACATACAATCTATGCAACCGGGAAGAAAACAAGCAGGGGCGAGCAAAACTAGTAGGACTGCTGGTCCTGTGGCGACACATCTACACCAACCGAAGCAGTTCCCAACTGCAACAAACAAACACCATAAATTACAGCAGCCGAGAAGCCATACAAAGCATCAAAGAGAAGCTGTCAAGCAGCTAGATCACCGAAGGCGCCCCTCACAGGAGGACAACACAACTGAGGGATTTGCCGGAAAAACTCAGTCTGCTGGAGAACGAGCTGGGAAAACACAGCATAGACCAGCTGCACAAGACACTGAATAAAATCATGGTTTCCATAAACGAAAAGGTGAAAATCACAGACTATTCCGAAAGCTCCACCAAGACGAGAAAGCCGACATCAAGCTACCTCATAGTATTAGTTGAAGCCAACCGGGACCGCATCATTAAACGATGGGTCATAAAAAAAAGTCATGACACATATCACCAATGAGCAAATCAGGGAGATGCTATCGAGAGAAAACTCGACCCTCAAGATCACTGGTGCTGAAAGAATCCTCGGAGGATAGATCCATGCCACAGATCATCAGATGTGACCATAAAGAGCAAGCCCGAGAGTACAACATTCCAAGAGTGCTGCAGCGTTCCAGGTGCCAGAAGTTTTGGCACACCCGTGCAAACTGTAAAATTGTGTCTCCAGATACTACTCCGGGCCACACTGTATACCCAGTACCTTGACGCCAAGATCGTCATCAATTTCAGGAGGCCCAACGCTAACAGAAAGTGTGCCAACTGTCTAGGCAACAACGGCGCTAGATATCTCGGCTGCCCCTGCCACCAAGATAGCAAGGAAGCGAGTAAACTAGCCGTAAAACCAAACTTACCTTATAAAGAGGCCACGAGGCAGTACGAAGCGACTATCCGTCTAACGAAAACAGACAAAGCACAGTTGGAGGGCCAACTGAAGGACTAAAAGTCAAAAGTGATCAACATGGGGCAAAGAAGCGACCACGCACAAGAAACGCAAATATCAGCCGTTGTCGTAAGCAAAGAAGGTCGTAGTAGTTATTTGTTCTTCTTTACTACTTTAGTGTCGTCCCTGGAGTGAGGGGAATCAACACCCACATTTATTTTAATTAAATATCACTATCCTGGAGATATCCAGCAGACTCCGTCCACAACACTCCCTCAATCTGAAGACACCTTCTTCTCACTCTTACTCACCCCTGGATCATGCCCCCTCTCATTCTTCCCCAACATAACATACTTGACAACTCTAGCTTCAACAAATAAAAACAAGAAATTTATTAAAGCAAAGAGTATATGTAGGAGAAGTGTGTGTGTGTGTATAATGTGTAGAATGTGTGACGTTTATTCTAAGGTGTATATAGACTCAGATCCGTGTTCAAGAGTATAGTCATTCTCATCACTGTGCTGAGAACACACTAGCACCATGTATTCCAGACAAACAACCTCACCGAGGTGATTCTTCTCCGGTCACGTGAAGAGTTTCTCCGCTATCTCTCGAGGCATCCAGATGTTTGGACATCCATGACAAACACTGTCTAATGTGAGTCTTCAATCTAATTCACACTATGAATTTCCTCTGTTATTAACTGTTTGTTACTCAGAGAATTCTAACACTATTGTCACTGTTACTTGGGAAATCTTAATTGATCTAGTGTCATTGGTTGTAAAGATTCCCCATATTAACACCACAATCTGAATGTTCCAGGTATTTCTATAACTTTATATAAATGTTCCTGGTATCAGTGTTGTATATATATATATATATATATATATATATATATATATATATATATATATATATATATATATATATATATATATATATATAATGTTCTGACTGTTCAGTGATACAACTATCACTTGCTAAACATAAGTATCATCAGCCTGTCCTGCTCAGCAGAAGCCAGGTTCCCGCAGACTAACTTGGGTATAAGCCCAATGTAGAGGCCTCTCAGCAACTTCTGTCTTCAAATCCTGAGCCATCATCTTCTAAACTGTGTTCTAGCTTCACTGTTGAATATCATAGCACACCTACATGGAAGCTGTTGAGTAGAGAGTACTATGGTGAGAGCAACTCAATCCTGGCCGGAATTAGGTGAGTGTAGGCCATTAGCAGCACTCAGATCTACAACAGAGATCCGATCTCTGTCATATGGCCAAATAGCTCATCACATGGTCTGAGACATGGCAACACCAGGAAAGAATAAAGGAACGGGTAGAAACCCAGCAGATGCCCTACTGGAAGATCCTACCATTTCACATTCCCCTCCTCCCTCCCAACCATCCTCAATCTCTCTAATTATTATCCCACTACATTGTCCTCAACTCTCTGAGTAAAATTATATATCACACAAGCTAGTTACAGCCACACAATAGGATACTAGTGCCGACGCTCCTATGATACTTTCTAGCACCGCACTTATAGAACAATCTATCACCACACCTATAATACACTATATCACCACACCTATAATACATTATATCATCGCACAGTACTGTACTCTATTCCTAATCATACTCTAAATTAGATATGATTAATAGAATACCATATGTCTATTCCGGTTGCTAATCGAGACTATGCAATCCCAGACTGGATTTATGTCCGCCGATACATTATCAACAATTTGACACTATAGTCTCTTTCATGAATACAACTCGGAAACTGCACCGATCCTTCACACTTCAGAAATCTTGGTCGACTAACGCAACTTGTTTACTTCAACGGCCTTTACATCGGCTTTGAGTGACGTCACCAAATTGTCTAGACGCTGAGGCGTCGAGAAGTTGTTTTTCTCTGTATTTTTCCCAATTCAATGTGAACCTCTGTCTGGTGTCCCCTTTCATCTGGGAAATTGTCTCCTGTCTGTGATCTAGAGATCTTCTCCACATCACAAGACTCCATCCGACTTCTGGCCAGACATTCTGTCTATCACTTCAAAGGCCGACTCCCGCCTTGCAGACGGATGACGCCGTTGTTCGTCTCGAGCAACAATTTGTTAACAAAATGCCGACCGGTGTAGACATTGTAACGCGACGTATTTTGTTTCTCAGTCCATACAACATCAAAGGGTTTGCTGGTGTTTGTGCAGACGAACGTCTCTTTTTTTCCATCGATCGAACTAACAAGTTTATTTTTCGTGACAGCCGTTCAGTTAAAGATCGAGCGGAATGTGGCTCGAATAGCTGCAATCAAGACGGAGAAAGACGATGACAAAAATTCAAGACGAAATGGCACAGAAAGAACGGCTCAATAAACAGACAAAGAATGTTAGTTAGTTAGTTAGTCGCGGTTCCAACTTCACAGCAACGGGTCGTCCCCATTATGCTCCGTTCCTGTGCCAGTGAATATCACATAAAACGCTCCCCACTGCCCAATGTGAAAAGTGGAAAAGACAGGAGTCTCAACAAACAACAGCCCGCACAGATACACTGTGCATAATGCCGCCGCCAGAATGTCAACAGAATAGTCCCCCACGAAACATCCAGTTTATCTCTGATGGAATCGGCAGTCATTTTCCCATCTGGATGTTTCCTAGATGTTCACCCACACAGTCCACGAAAATACAGTTCATCGTCGATGGCAGCGGCAGTCAACCAGAAGCCCAGCAGACACGCATTTCTGCATAAGGCAAAAACCGGTCAACTCTGGGACATAGCCAGCTGCCATCGCTTCGAACATGCAGTCACGTCCCAAAAAACCTCGGGCAGATTCAAAAACATTTCACACAAAACTCACAGCTCACAGTGTCGAGCCACGCACTCACTCAGTAGCAGGGCGACGGAACCATAGCCTCCCTAGTCGCCTCTTACGACATGCGTGGTAGGCTACAGTGTTGCTATTCTTTGCTTCCCTTATGGGCCCCGGCAACACACGGGAGAGACAAAGAATGAAACACCACTAACAGAGGACACCAAGAGCAAGTCCCAGACATAAGATGAAGTAACAGAAGAGTAGAAACAGAAAGAGAAAACGAAAGTTACCAAGAACGCACGGTGACCAGGACTAGAGACTACACTCCACCAAGATCGAGAGTCCAAGACACGAGGTATGAAAGAAGTGATAGACCACTAAGGAACAACGATAGACCAAGACACGAGGTATGAAAGAAGTGATAGACCACTAAGGTACAACGATAGACCAAGACACGAGGTATGAAAGAAGTGATAGACCACTAAGGTACAACGATAGACCAAGACACGAGGTATGAAAGAAGTGATAGACCAGTAAGTTATAACGATAGACCAAGACACGAGGTATGAAAGAAGTGATAGACCAGTAAGTTACAACGATAGACCATGACACGAGGTATGAAAGAAGTGATAGACCAGTAAGTTACAACGATAGACCAAGACACGAGGTATGAAAGAAGTGATAGACCAGTAAGTTAAAACGATAGACCAAGACACGAGGTATGAAAGAAGTGATAGACCAGTAAGTTACAACAATAGACCAAGACACGAGGTATGAAAGAAGTGATAGACCAGTAAGGTACAACAATAGACCAAGACACGAGGTATGAAAGAAGTGATAGACCAGTAAGTTACAACGATAGACCAAGAGACGAGGTATGAAAGAAGTGATAGACCAGTAAGTTACAACAATAGACCAAGACACTAGGTATGAAAGAAGTGATAGACCAGTAAGTTACAACAATAGACCAAGACACGAGGTATGAAAGAAGTGATAGACCAGTAAGTTACAACGATAGACCAAGACACGAGGTATGAAAGAAGTGATAGACCAGTAAGTTAAAACGATAGACCAAGACACGAGGTATGAAAGAAGTGATAGACCAGTAAGTTACAACAATAGACCAAGACACGAGGTATGAAAGAAGTGATAGACCAGTAAGGTACAACAATAGACCAAGACACGAGGTATGAAAGAAGTGATAGACCAGTAAGTTACAACGATAGACCAAGAGACGAGGTATGAAAGAAGTGATAGACCAGTAAGTTACAACAATAGACCAAGACACGAGGTATGAAAGAAGTGATAGACCAGTAAGGTACAACAATAGACCAAGACACGAGGTATGAAAGAAGTGATAGACCAGTAAGTTACAACGATAGACCAAGAGACGAGGTATGAAAGAAGTGATAGACCAGTAAGTTACAACAATAGACCAAGACACTAGGTATGAAAGAAGTGATAGACCAGTAAGTTACAACAATAGACCAAGACACGAGGTATGAAAGAAGTGATAGACCAGTAAGTTACAACGATAGACCAAGACACGAGGTATGAAAGAAGTGATAGACCAGTAAGTTAAAACGATAGACCAAGACACGAGGTATGAAAGAAGTGATAGACCAGTAAGTTACAACAATAGACCAAGACACGAGGTATGAAAGAAGTGATAGACCAGTAAGGTACAACAATAGACCAAGACACGAGGTATGAAAGAAGTGATAGACCAGTAAGTTACAACGATAGACCAAGAGACGAGGTATGAAAGAAGTGATAGACCAGTAAGTTACAACAATAGACCAAGACACTAGGTATGAAAGAAGTGATAGACCAGTAAGTTACAACAATAGACCAAGACACGAGGTATGAAAGAAGTGATAGACCAGTAAGTTACAACGATAGACCAAGACACGGGGTATGAAAGAAGTGATAGACCAGTAAGTTACAACGATAGACCATGACACGAGGTATGAAAGAAGTGATAGACCACTAAGTTACAACGATAGACCATGACACGAGGTATGAAAGAAGTGATAGACCAGTAAGTTACAACGATAGACCATGACACGAGGTATGAAAGAAGTGATAGACCAGTAAGTTACAACAATAGACCAAGACTCGAGGTATGAAAGAAGTGATAGACCAGTAAGTTATAACAATAGACCAAGACACGAGGTATGAAAGAAGTGATAGACCAGTAAGGTACAACAATAGACCAAGACACGAGGTATGAAAGAAGTGATAGACCACTAAGGTACAACAATAGACCAAGACACGAGGTATGAAAGAAGTGAAAGACCACTAAGGTACAACGATAGACCAAGACACGAGGTATGAAATAAGTGATAGACCACTAAGGTACAACAATAGACCAAGACACGAGGTATGAAAGAAGTGATAGACCACTAAGGAACAACGATAGACAAAGACACGAGGTATGAAAGAAGTGATAGACCACTAAGGTACAACAATAGACCAAGACACGAGGTATGAAAGAAGTGATAGACCACTAAGGTACAACAATAGACCAAGACACGAGGTATGAAAGAAGTGATAGACCACTAAGGTACAACAATAGACCAAGACACGAGGTATGAAAGAAGTGAAAGACCACTAAGGTACAACAATAGACCAAGACACGAGGTATGAAATAAGTGATAGACCACTAAGGTACAACAATAGACCAAGACACGAGGTATGAAAGAAGTGATAGACCACTAAGGAACAACGATAGACAAAGACACGAGGTATGAAAGAAGTGATAGACCACTAAGGTACAACAAAAGACCAAGACACGAGATATGAAAGAAGTGATAGACCACTAAGGTACAACGATAGACCAAGACACGAGGTATGAAAGAAGTGATAGACCACTAAGGTACAACAATAGACCAAGACACGAGGTACGAAAGAAGTGATAAACCACTAAGGAACAACGATAGACCAAGACGCCAGAGAGATAGGTGGGGTCTCAAACGGTACTACTACCCATAATCCACTCCTTGAGAAAAAATAACACCATGAGTCTGGTGGGCATTGAACAACAGCAGGCCTTACAAGTGACGACACTGACCAGACAAGATGAGAAACAGTAACAAAGATGAAACATACACCAAGGAAGAAAACATCTATAATCCAGGAAGCGAAACACGCTGTAAGCTCTATTTTCGCAAGTAGAAAGGAACACATGATAAGGGCCCCAATTATAACTAACCGAGAAATCGACAGTTGAACGGGGCTTTTTTCTACACAATAGAATACTGGCCACCTTTCAGGTACACTTACCAGTATCGACCCCTAAATTGTCGCCTTTCGTCACAGTCGCCTAAAATATTGGTTCTATGTAGTAGTCTCCCGTCACAGTCGCCTAAAATATTGGTTCTATGTAGTAGTCTCCCGTCACAGTCGCCTAAAATATTGGTTCTATGTAGTAGTCTCCCGTCACAGTCGCCTAAAATATCGGTTCTATGCAGTAGTCTCCCGTCACAAATGCCTAAAATATCAGTTCTATGTAGTAGTCTCCCGTCACAGTCGCCTAAAATATTGGTTCTATGTAGTAGTCTTTCGTCACAGTCGCCTAAAATATAGGTTATATGTATTAGTCTCCCGTCACAGTCGCCTAAAATATCAGTTCTATGTAGTAGTCTCCCGTCACAGTCGCCTAAAATATCAGTTCTATGTAGTAGTCTCCCGTCACAGTCGCCTAAAATATTGGTTCTATGTAGTAGTCTCCCGTCACAATCGCCTAAAATATTGGTTCTATGTAGTAGTCTCCCGTCACAGTCGCCTAAAATATCAGTTCTATGTAGTAGTCTCCCGTCACAGTCGCCTAAAATATCAGTTCTATGTTGTAGTCTCTGTCACGGTCGCCTAAAATATCGATTTTATGTAGTAGTCTCTCGTCACTATCGCCTAAACTATCGGTTATATGTATTAGTCTCCCGTCACAGTCGACTAAAAATATCGTTCCTATGTAGTAGACTTCGTCCATGTCACCTAAAAATATCGGCCTTCAATATTGGTGTATGTGCTAACCTGTTGTAGCACGCAGTTGGCGTCCCTGACCCTCTGTTTGTAGTCCTCCAGACTGAGGTCCATATCTTGTAGCTTCTCTGCTTGTGCCTGTACCTGCTCCATCAACACAGACACCTAGGATATTTACGAAGAGCATTGAATCATTGCAGCACCAACTAAGTTACCATCAGTGTATTGATTTCTCCAAAAATAAATAGATATATAATTTTTGTCGAAATTACTTCTATTCTGACAGTTATTAGCTGATTCAGTGCCGAAGGATAATATATCATCGCCACAAATGACCTCACATTTGGACAGGACGATATATTACCATACTAGGGTGATCGCGTCATTTGTTTTGTTTCGTGGCATCTTCCACCATTTCCATTGCTCAGCAAAAGGACATTGACCATATATTACTTGTTCATTCGATTGTCTACCATGCTTTGTCCAAAACTGAAGTATTTGTTTGGTACTGAATCGCTTAAAGGAACATACAGCCAACGAACTGAACTATTTCTATACTTGGTAGCAAGTAAATGAACCGCTAGCTTCCAAAATGTCATTTGACCTTCTTCTTAGGCAATAATGATGTCATTTTAACTCACATAAACTGAAATATGCGCTACTGCTAAGCCACATTATCTTAAACAGAAAGAGTTAAATTCCCAATAGGAATCTGCGGATCAACTGGCGGTAGGCACAGAGGGCGAGGCGGGATCTCAGGGCGGGACCTGAGTTCCTTAGAAAATACCTCATATGCTCGGAGACGTGCCTGTCAAGCGAGTCAGGGGGGCTCTAACACCCCCACCCCTCCCTGGGTAGGTGGAACCCATTAGCTTGGGACAGCAGTCCATCTAGGAGACGGAAAACTCTAAATATAAACCCCCAAGTTCAAGGTGGACCAGCGTGCTGAGGAACTGGATGGCCATGGGTAAACTGGTCGTGAACGTTGGACGTCTGTCACGCGTGTGGGGAGGCACCAGGCGTATGGACTCCTGCGGGATACCCCCTGCCTCTTCCCTAGCAAGCAGGCAATGCTAGGGCGACCGGTTATTTCCTGCAGTATCCAAACTTTGCTTATGGAATTAATTCAACAGGGAAATCGTCGTCAGAGCTACGGAGCACGTGCTCTGCACTTGACACATCTTTCAGAGGCTAGCGAAGAGAGAGAGAGAGAGAGAGAGAGAGAGAGAGAGAGAGAGAGAGAGAGAGAGAGAGAGGAGACGAGGAAATGGTGTGAGAAGAAGGCATAGAAATAGGAGGGCAGGCGCCAGGAGAACAAGACGAAAAGTGGAGAAACTAGGTTTTAACCATGTAGGAGTGGAATACTGGAATTGTCGTAGTGCCAGGCAGAGAGGTCCTGTATTGGAGAGGCTAATATATGATTTTGATGTCCTCATGCTCCAGGAGGTAAATACAGACAAATACCATTTCCCTGGGTACGCCAGTTATATAAACTACTGGGCAGAAGAGCCATGGGCAAGGTCTGCTGGTGAAGGAAGGAGTGAAGCATGTGGCACTTGACTTGAGCCAGTAGAATCACAGTGCAAGAGAAGTCCAGGGTATACAAATGGAGATTGGTGGCTTGAGTTGGAACATCATAAATGTATATGCCACAGTGGACTGTTTTTTCAGAAAGGAACATTGGGACTGGCTTAAGGAATTGGAGGAATTACCAGGTGAAGGCTACTCATATGTGGAGACTTCAATGCGAGGAACAGAGACTGGGACAGTAGTGGAGAAAACCGACAGGGAATTGCCCTTGCTGATGCCATGGTGGACTCCGATGTGGTCTGCATAAATAATGGTAGGCCGACTAGAATGGCAATGAGGCCTGGCGATGCAGACACAGATATTGACTTGGAACTTGTCTCCCAGTCATCAGGCCTTGATGTAAAGTGGACTGTTTTGAATGACCATGGGAGTGAGCACATGCCATGCTCAGTCCTGATCTCTAAATCCAGGAAAGTTAAGACTATGAGAGCGCACAAGACCTTCCGGTATGAGTGGACCGATAACCTTCTTGGACGCCTCAGACAGGGGGCTTGTGACAGGACTGTTAAAACTCCTTTATTGCGTCTCCCATGGTTGATCCCAGAAGAGAGCTGCAGTGAAGTAGCTAAGGAAAGTGCGTTAGACACCCCGAAGCTCACGAGAGGAAGTGGACACAGCGGAAAATGTCAAGAAAGACAAGGTAGAGGTTTTCAAGCGCTGTGCTGCAGAGGTCAAAAACGCAAAATGGGAATGTTCCATGAAGGCGATTGGAGGTGATAAAACACTGCGAAAATTCTGGAAACTGCACAGACAAATGGAAAGAAAAGTTCGGCCTATAACAGTTCGAACAGTTTATAGAGATGATGGTGTGCGCGTGACAACGGACAAAGAGAAAGGGGAGGTGTTTCTCCAGAGATGTTTAGTGCAGACCAATCATAATGATGCGGACACCAGGGATGCAGTTAGAGAGGAATTATCTGGCACCATGAAGAATATGCATTATGAAGACATCATACGGGTTGAAGATGTTAAACATATTTTGAAAAAGGCAAAAGACACGGTACCAGGGCCCGATGGGGTTAGGTATGGCCACATGAAGGCTTTGAGCGATACAGACCTGAAGGAGATGACAGACTGCTTTAACCAGAGTATTAGGACAGCGTCAGTACCGGACGATTGGGTGCACTGCTATCTCATCCCTCTCCCAAAACCATTCAAGGATCATTCAAAGCTTAGCGGCTTTAGGACCATCACCCTTCATTTGGGAAGATTCTAGAGAAGATAGTCGCTGTCAAGCTGCAAGAGTTTTTGGAAAGGGGGAAGCTTCTTCCAAGAGGCCTGGGGAGCTACAGGCCAGGAAAATATACCTGGTCAAATGCAGCCACTTTTGCCTTTGATGTTTATGAGGCGTTCCAGTGTAGACAGGAAACGATGGCGGCACCGCTTGATCTCGAGGATGCATACAATAGAGTTAGATATGATATTTTGATGACCGCACTGATGAAGAAGGAGGTCAATCCCTGGTTGGTGAACTGGATAGCAGCCGTCCTGCATTCTCATCGGGTTGCTTTCCGACCTCAGAGCCACATATTTAAACCCCAGGGTTGCCACAGGGATCTGCAATCTCACCGGTGCCCTTTAACGTGTATACGAGCAAGATTGCAAACCTAGAAGCACCAGGGGTTTGAAGGATACTAACATTTGAAGATGATATTCTTGCATACAGGAAGGGGAGAGATAGGGATCAAACAGTCCAGGAGCTACAGGCGACAGTAGACAAAGCGATTCACTGGTGCACTGAAATGAGCGCTGTCATCCACCCGGAAAAGGCGGCTGTTTTGTGGTGCTCTCTGAACAACAGGATTGTGAGAGCTGATGTCCCAAGCCTCACGATAGATGGTAGAAGCGTCAACAGAGAGAACAAACTGAAGTATCTGGGAATCACATTTGACAGGAGCATGTCCTTCAAGGACCATGTGGAGACGATTGTGACAAGGCCTCAAAAGGGACTCAATGCACTTAAAACTATGGCTGCAATGGACACAGAGCAGAGAATGCGTTTCACACTATACCAGCACTTAATCCTCTCAGTGATTGATTATGCACTAGGACTGCTCGCTGTCTCAAAGAGTCAGCTGGTGAAATTAGAGAGCATACAGAACGAAGCTATGCGATTCATTCTGGGATGCACCAGAGACACCCCAGTAGTGTGTATGAGTTACATCCTTGTCTGCCGACTGTTGCTGGTAGCTCAAAGTGATGCAGCGAAGGCATACCTCAGAGTAGCTGCAGACACAGATCACCCGTTGCATGAGGCGCTGGACGCCGTTAAGGGTCAGCGACTGATAAGAGGGAAATCGTGGATGGCTCAGGCGGAGGATACGATCAGACAGGTGTGCCCCTTGGAGAACATTAGGCGAGGATAGGAGTGGTCAGAGTGCCAGCGGAGCAGTCAGACTTGTGCAGAGTTATAATCACATTGAGCCGGGAGTGCAGGGAGTGGCCAGTAGGGGCCATGGAAGTGGAAATCCAGCAACTAATTCAGGATAATGCTCGCCCGGGTGATGTGATTATCTACACAGATGGGTCGCGTTGAGAGGTAGGAGAAGTGCCTGGGGGTTCTTAGCAAAAGCATATGGTCGACGTTTGGTGCAGGAGAACCTGGCATATGATACCACAACATCTAGCTTAAGAATGGAGGTGGAGGCGGACAGTGCAGCTTTCCGTTGGATGGAGAATACGATACACACACACACACACACACACACACACACACACACACACACACACACACACACACACACACACATCGGGATTGTAACTTACTCAGAAAGCATACTGAGGAAGGTGAGGACAGCAAGCTTCGGGCAGAGTGGCTTTGCTTGGCTTCGGAGGTCACGGGTGGCAAGCATCGCCTGGATCATTTCTCCGGGGCATGCCGGTGTGCTGGGAAATGAACAGGCGGACAGATTGGCTGGCTCTGCAAAATTTGGTGGAGTATTGATGCATGACAAGACAGACGTGGTTGCGGCCTTGTGGAAGCACGTGTACACCTCGGAGAAGCAAATGGATCACCATGGTCTGGCAAGCATGAAACAGCGAGAAGTGACGAGGGGATCTGGCCGACGCTCGACGCTCAGAGAAAAGGCGAGACGGACACATAATCAGATTGCTACTGGTACTATTGGTGTTAGAACTCTTCGCTGGCTGCTGAGGATGGGGACGGAGCGCTTATGGGAATGCCCCGAATGCTGTGATGTCGGTTCCTAAATCAATCAATTAGTTAATCATAAAATAATACACGAAACGTATTTTTCGGAAGCTAAAGCTTGCTTTCTATTCAAACACAGAAATATCACCCCAGTCGTTAACTACGACTGTCCATTTTTGTGTTGTCTGGTGCATCCTCTAGTCTCTACTTCCTTCTTCTTACCTCCATTTGCGACAAACAATAGGTTTGTGTTTATTTATGAGCTGTTTATATTATTTCGTACTGTTGAATGAAAAATTCCACAATATGATTTTGATATCTCAATATCATCAACTGACACAAACTCCAATACACAAATATCCATTCACATATATGCACTTAGTATAAACACAGTATCTAATTTGTCAATCGTCCTAGAGCAAGACAATTTCCTCATTTGAAAGTGGGTGAATCAATCCAGTGTGCTCACTACAGGGTTGCACCATGTTGCTGTCTATTGTATTCTCTTATTTGTTTACCTGGCATATTGTATGAGTAACAATCGTGACATTTAAATACATTCATTTGGCAATAGACATAAGAAAGGTGAAACTGACCTGTAAGCTTAACGTGTGATTGTCATCTTCAAGGCTCCTAATTACATCGTCTACCCGAGGTGGTAATCCAGGGCTGACCTGGAAAATAACAATTAGACATGGACTTTCGGCAGCCACAACACTAGACATAAGTAGAAATGATGTGGTGACGTAGGGCAGAAAAGAACATCGGGCATTGCTACACAGTACACGGGAACAAAGATGCCTGTTCACATACACACAAGGAAGGCGGGGAGTTGTTTAATAATTTATCTAGGCTACCAGGCTGACCCGTAATTACATTGACACGGGACATATTCTGGGAAGACCAGGCTGCGATGTAATATTAACCCACCACCCATACTTCCTTTACTTTTAAAATAAACACTAACGTGGGTCACTGAGGTTGCGATAGATGCCCGTTGATACACACACTCATGGGATAGACAGGCTCAGCAGGAGAAAGAGAAACCGCAAGGCATAAGAACAGTTATTCAGGGAACCAGTCCAGTATGTGAGAGTTTTGTTAATTCAGTCATAAGCTGGCGTCTCAGCATCGAGAAAGATGAGCTAGAAACGCATCCGATGCAGCGTACTTAGATTAACAGTGAGAGGGTCCATTTAATGGGGTGGAAGGTCTGTCGCTGCCAGACAAACCAACTATTGATTTCAACATTAATTCGCGTAGACAATGTAGCATGTTTCTCATGAAGGCTTTCTTGGACGACACGATAGCATGGCACCAGAGGGGAGCCACAACCACACCGTGCTCCTACAACTAGCTCAACTGATGGGCTGATACAGGATGAACTACACAGTCAATGGGGAGCCACGACCACACCGTTCTCCTACGACTAGCTCAATTTATGGGCTGGTACAGGATGAACTACACAGTCAATGAGCCTGTAGATGTGACTGGGAAGATGGTGGCAATCGCTTTTTGTGTGTGTGGCAAGTTAGAACATCCAATAGTGACAGAGAAAACCGTCAAAATTTTCGGCCGAGCTTACAATGTCTAGCAGACAGACAAGGATGTAGTAATGTGTATATGCCAGACAACAGAAAACGGTCTGCGTTTTTCACAAAAGGCAGAATTGATAAGAAAATTCAGTCTGATATCCCCAATTCATCCTGGTCCCGAAAATACCGTGGCTCCTGTTGATTAAGGAGAGTAGGATGAGCGTGGTAAAGACGATGGAGAGGAAGATCAGCACAGCCATCAGGAAGTGACAAGAAGCGCTGCCAGGTCCTTCGGATGTAGCTCTGTACTCCGGAACGCAAAGTTCATGCCATCCATCAAGTTCGTCACTGAAATATGAACAGTCTGAAAAGTCAGGGATGATGGAAAGAGACCAAAAGAGTTCCTACCTGCGTTACGAGCATGAATTAAATGGAAAGTTAGCAGAGCTATCGATTCTGACCAGGAGTCGCTGAATCTAAAGAATCTGGAGAGATATACTAGGAGCAGAAACAAGATAACGCCTATTGGTGGTCCACGGCGTCGGCTAGGGAGCGCATAGGCATGGTGGTCCATGGAATCTGTGACGGAGAGAACGACATGTGAATGCACTAGGCTGTGCAACAACAAGGCCTGTTGGTGTCAGGGAAATGGGCCTTACAATGGTCCTTGGCATGAAATGACATATGACACATGACATCCTCGCAACTAAGCTTTACTGATAGATAACTCTACGGTGGTCTTTCACCAGCTTCCAACCTGACCAATTTGGTAAACTGCATTGATGCGGCATGCCCCCCTCTGTTAGCAGAAGTAGACTCTCAAACTCATGTTATTCGCGGGTAATGTGACACACGGGCAAATCCGATTCACATGGCACCACAACTTAGTGCATACTGCGCTGACAACCATGATGGATGTGGCGAGGTTGCAGAAAAGAAAACTAAGGCAGGGTTAGAGCCGATGTACTTCCGTAAAGCTTAGCAGAGAGAATAAAGAACTACCCTGTAGATTGCCATCCATCTTCGATAGCGAGAGCGACTGGGAGCTGACGGTAGACCTAAAAGGTCGTGACAGATACCAAGACATTTCCCTGAAGTGACAGAGATATCCCGGAAATTGTAGTCATATCCTGGGAGTGGCAGACATATTCCGGTAGTCGCAGACAAAGCCGAGCATTGTGGTGTGAGGATGGTAACGTTTATCGAGCTGATTGTCTTCTATGAATAGAGAATCGAAGAGCAGCAGATGGTCAAGGGAGAAAAGTACGGCGACTCGAACGCCAGTCGAGTGGAGACAGTTAACTCGGCCCCTAGGATGAAGACTGGCCCACTATCTGTACATCATCAGATCATCATGTGGAGTTGGAGCTTTGAATAAAATCTACTCTGGGAACAAACCTAGTGAAACAACCCCCAGTCATCACTGCCGAGGACCACGCAGTGTCGCCCGCCAGGTCCTACAGACACTGGAGTTCCTCAAGTTGGCGGAGCAGGATGCCAACACCGGTGGCGAAAGATTGACCTCCCAGGGTCGCCGTGATTTGGACAAAATTGCCAGTCAGACCAAGAGCGGTGGCCAGAAGGACCAGAAATAAACTGTCAGTCAGGCTGTTTCTCCGACTCTTGCTGTCATATAAATACAATGAATTAAGCTTTAGTGTGTGTGTGTGTATATATATATGTATATATATATATATATATATATATATATATATATATATATATATATATATATATGTGTGTGTGTGTGTGTGTGTGTGTGTGTATGTGTGTATGTATAAATGTCTACACTCTTCTCTTTTGTTTTAGTGGAAGACAAGATTGCAATTGGCACACACAAAAACATACGTATGTGTATATTTGTTTGCTTTAATTTTTTAAACCTTATATACGTAGATACAAGTTCAAGTTATTGGAAATGCAAACAAAGATAAATTGTCGACAGTTAAGAAGGTAAACAATACACAACTGACATAAACAACAAATTCTGACAACATTACCCAGCAAAACGACACAAGAGTGACGGGAACAAAATGTCGGAACAGCCATAATTCCTGCTCCCACGCTCTTGACCCCACTCGCTACTTCGTGATGTATTCGTGTGTGGCAACACGTGACACTTGCTGATGATTTAAGCATCCCTGGTAGCGCTCGCTTACACAACAGTGAGGATTTCTTTTCAAACTGTGAAACCACGGTGTCTACCCAAGCCCCGTAACGTGGGCTATGGGTAATACATATATATATATATATATAATCATCAAGTGCCATGCCGGCTAGCGTAGGCGTTCATGACTCTGCACAAATCTTGGTATTTGGTTTTCTGTATTAACCCCGCTGTTGATATTCCTCCATGCCACCATCTCAATCCATCAATCATCATTTCTCCTGGTCTGCCCCTGCCTTTCTTCCCCTCTATCTTTCCAGTTTTCACGATGTTCTCCAATGCCTCTCTTCTCATCACATGACCAAAAAGCTGTTTGCCTCTTTCTTTTTTTGTGTATAATGTTCTATTTTCACTATCCTCTTTCAAGCAGTCATTGTTAGTTACTTTGGTAACTCAAGGAATTCGCAACTTTAGTCTCAGGAACCACATCGATGCTGCTTCCAACCTCTTCCTAATTTGTTCATTTACATTCCAAGATTCACAACCATACATCAAAACAGGTTCTATATAGCACTTCAGCACTCTCTTTCTTACATTCAATGAAGTGATTTTATTGCATAAGATAGTCTTCATTTTCTGAAATGCAGCCTCTGCTTGCCCTATTCTGCTCTTAATCTCTGATGTGCTTCTTCCATCTGATGTTATAAATGCCCCTAGGTATTTAAAACTACCCACTTCGTTGAGAATTTTCCCTTCTATCTCTAATTCACAGTTGGGTGTCACCTTTCCCTTTGATATCACCATTGTTACTATTTTCTTGATATTCAAGGAGAGTCCTTTCTGTGCACTCTCTGTTTCTACATTGCTGTTGTAGACCTGCCATCAATACTGTGTCATCTGCTTAGCGAATATTGCTTATAACATAACCTCCGAATATTATTTCTTTTATCTCTCTCTCTCTCTCTCTCTCTCTCTCTCTCTCTCTCTCTCTCTCTCTCTCTCTCTCTCTCTCTCTCTCTCTCTCTCATTATTACTTCGCTATAGAAAGAGAAGAGGAGGGGGGGGGGGGGCTGAGTGGTCTCGAGGTATGGTGTCCGCCTCGAGTGCTGGAGGTCCCGGGTTCAGGCCCCGGTGAGGACCGGGATTTATTTAAAACAAATCCACCTGGACTTCCAGTAATAAAATTTCCCCTGGTCTCTGGGTAGTGAGATCGGACGCCCGTGTGTATTGTTGCGCACGTAAAAAATCCCTTGGCAGTTGGAAATCGAAAAAGGGTAGCGTTAAAAATCTACCCAAAGTATTTCAGGATCCTCGCCGATGCAACGGAGTTCGTGCATTGAGCTGAGTTTCTCTAGACTCAGGTTTGAGTTAGGAGGAAAACGGAGCACTTATGGGTTAAACCGTGTGCCGTGATGTTGATCCGACGACTAAACTAAAACTAAACTAGAAGGAGAAGAGATCCGGTGACAAAACACATCTCTGTCGTACTTCCAGCTATATATATATATATAAGGGCATTCCATTTACATATCAAAAGAGGGGTGGCCAAAGAAGAACACTACGCAGGAAGCCAAAGAAGATTGATAAACCAACACAGAACTGGCGTCGTTAGCCGCTACACGTTGCGGGATTTGCTGAGGAGGGGATCCGAGCACTTTTGGACTGAATGGTTCGATGTGCAATGAGGATGATCTGTCGACTAACTAACTAACTAACTATTTACACATCAACACATTTTCCGCACACGTAACACGACGTTACGCACTGAATATGAGCATTAGTAATGTGATGGTTGGTACACTGCTTAACATTGACTTTATGATGTTCTCAATAACACACAGAACCTCCAGAGAACAACAATAATGACTGATATGTTGTTGATAATGATAATGTTAATGATAATGATAATGATAATGATAATGATGACAAGGATTATGATGCCCAATGTACTGGTGTCAATAAGTTACATTGGCATCTTGCTGTCTTGACAAACGATAATTTGTTATATTGTACTTAAAACTGGCATAATAACTACAACCCAAGGTCCAGGTATGGAGTTATTATACCTCTCCATAGCACAAAGCCTGGGCTAAAATATAGAGACCACGTGTTGCCCATGCAGCATGATCCTTCTCTAGGCCTGTCTAGTTCACTCCAGAGGAAAGGTAACACCAATACATCTGGAACAAGACAAGCCGCAGAAGCAGCCGGATCAGCAAAGCAATGCTCTAACTGTCAGCTTGTCGGAGCTTCGATCCTAGACCAGCTGCCAACCAAGGCTTAGGCCCTGGTCTGCCCTGCGATGATATTTTGTCTTTAGATTACATTTCCTCGCACCTAGATAAGGCATGCACCCTTCCAATTGCGCTCCTCCGACCGAAGCCGTTGGCACAATGTAGAGTGTCGGGTTTGGTAAGAACCGCCCAACATTCGGCGCTAACAGAAAGCAGGTAGTACCGTCTATTGTCATGCGGTAGCTCAGTCATATCTGACTAAGACCTGACTAAAGTGTAAATAATGATCAACATGGTGATCATGATGGTAATGATGGGGATGATGAAGATAACAGTGCTCTTGCTGATAAAGAAATGGTGGTGGTAGTGATAATAATAATAATAATAATAATAATAATAATAATAATAATAATAATAATGGCTGCTGAAGATGGTGATAATTATGATAATAATTACGATAATGGTGATGATCACGACGGTTATGCACTTGATGACGATAATCATGAAAACTATGGTGGCATGGATGGTGGTAGCAGTGATAATACAGATGGTGATCGTATTCGTTGTGGTGGAGATGGCGATGGCATTAATGAAAATGACATGATATTTGGAATCAATAGTTTCAAACCAGATGTCTTCCGTGGCTTACCTCACACTGGTCAAAGGGATGAGGCAATGTCAAACAATCATCTGAAGCATCCAGATCCACTCGGACATCATACCTGACAGCCAGTGTCACAGACCCTAGCCAGATGCCTCCTCTGCCGGCCATCCTCCAGATCGAACGTTTCCGCCTGTATCCTTTCACTAGGAAGCACACCAATGTTCAGCATTCCGTGTGCCACTTAACGATGTGCGGACTACACAAACTCACTTCGCGTGACGTGACTAATGTTTATTTTGTATTGTTAAGTCTGCTGGAAACATATCAACAATATATAATTAACTGAGGTTATTAAGCGCCGTGAGATGACTAATTATCTTAAGCGACTTCCCATATCTACCATGGGCTGGTGTACGCCTGCTATCATATTAACAACTTTTATATCATAACTGTGACACACCCCTACTTCCCATTTTCTGTCATCCATTTTTATTTGGTCCACACCTACTTTTTGTTTCGCACTGAATCTGTTAAGAAGTTACAAAATCACGGAAGTTACTCAAGATCCTGCAGTAGGAAAATCACGGGTAGAGGTTTCTCTGCCTGATCGACAACCGGAACCCCACTGGCCCGGTCTCTGAAACAGGAGTTCCCGGTCTCAGGTCGGATAAGACTCTTCCAAGCCCACACCGAGACTGACAGATGACAACATGGACATCTTCGGCAACCAAGGGTAGTCAACGGGTACCAATATTTCGGTACATATTATGAGAATTTCTCTTTTTGGCGACGATTCATAAACAAAAATTACCAAACTTTGTAAGGATATATTTTCAGCAACGATTGATAAACAAACAAACAAAAAAAAAAACCTTATGAGAATTTCGATCTGCGATAACAATTGATAAACAAACAGCACCAGTATTTATGAGCACCGTATGAGAGTGTCTCTACCAGGACTGTTTGACAATCCTGCATACCGGATTGGAAATCAGGTGGCGGGGATTTGGAAGTAGACCGCTTTGTGTTGATTTGTAATAATGGTAAGAGCGTCGGTAGTACAGAAAGCAATGGTAAACTACTTAACGTAAAATTGCCTAGAAAATCACAAACAGCCAACAGATGCTGGGATTGACTGCAACATCCGGTACAGGACATGCAGCTAAATGTCTGTAAACTGGCATCTAGAATGAACTGACAGAAGATTGTATGACCTGAGGTGCATCTATTCACAATGGCATCAACGACTTATGAACTTGCCACAAAAGAGAAGAAAGCTATTAGAAGCAAACACAACACAGTTAAACAGAATTATGTGACACATGGGGTAATCTGCAGCAAACATAGACAAACCCTATCTAATTCAAATGCAACAGAACGGTTAGATTCGATTACAATAGCCTTCAACTTGCATGTCAACACACGCGTTTAACATATAAACTATCTGAACAGTGTCAGAATGAAAGGTTATGGCAATGAACAGCACCCCTCGTATGTCTATGCTTATCAAACACATCTGAAAATACTTGTGGGACTGGGAACTCAACATTATTTTAACTGTGTGAGGCAGTAATTAACTGAACTTATTACACAGCTTTATCAGAAGTAAATCACCGTGGTGAGTTCAGATATCGGTGCCCCTTCGTCACCCAGCTTTATTTGCAGGAAATAACTACCATGGTTACAAACACACACATTTCAGACAGTTGTGTACCTTCGTGTATATGATGTGCACAGTAAATGGGTGTTGGGAATGATATGTAAACCATATTGGGTGAAAGATGACAGAGAATGTGTGCCCAGCCCTACCATTTGTTGAGAGACAGGAGCAAAGAAAATAATTATTACACGCAGCAACCTTCTCTCACTGAAAGATCATTGTATAAAATACAGAATGTCTGGTTGCACACAAAGCAGTCGTCTCTCACTGAAAGGTCATTTTATAACACAAAGAATTCACCAGTGTCACAATTCCCTGCAACAGGCAGACATTGGCTGTTGTCTAAGGTCCAGATATTTGACAAATATCACTGAGTAGTGCAGGATGGATCAGTCACAGGTATCACATCACAGATCATTCACTATGATCAACAACTATTAGGCACTTGAGAACTCCAGTTTTGTTTTTGCACACACATAGACGCTTTATTACTGATGAATATACATGATGAATATGCACCATCCCAGGAACGATCATAAAACAGGTAGATACATTAGTTCCATGCGGACACAGTAATCCCTTCTACTGGCCTTGTAAAATAACCTGTTACATCGGACCCTCCCCCAGTGTCCGATCGTAACCAACTCAACTCCACTGAGTCAATATCTCTGGGCCAAGTTTCCTCTAAATTGCCCACACCGAATGACTCTGGGCGAAGTTTTTCCTAATTTCCCCCAAAGCTCCAATTGTCCCAGGCCCATAATTTTTTCTCTTTTGAGCGGCTTCTTTATGCTTATACAACAACGGTGAATGCATAGTGAGAGCAACTGGAGGACACTCAGAATCCTTCACCATAAGATCTGGAGTACGACAAGGTTGTATCCTGTCCCATCTCTTCTTCATAACATATATAGACAACATTTGTAAATAAACCAGCCAAACAGAGACAGCAAGAATACCGCATGACGAGAACACAGAAGAAGAACCATCTGCAAATCTAACCATTAGAGAACTCCTGTTTGCGGATGACCAAGCACTAATAGCAAAATCAGAAGCTGAATTACAAGACCACGTGAATAGTCTAAACGAAATGTGTAGGGAACATAGCATGAAAATTAGCACAAGCAAAACAGAGGTAATGACTATAACTAAAGAAGAACAAACAACAACATTTCACCTAAACGAACATCCCTTGAAACAAGTAAAGAGTGTCAAGTACCTAGGAATTATAATATCATCAAATGGCAGATCAGAAGACGAGATCGAAAATAGATGCAATAAGGCAAACCAACTCATTGGACAAATGACACCAATACTAACGAACAAACATGTATCAATAACTACTAAGAGAAATTAGCCGTAGACAGTCACAATTTGTTGGACACGTTATGAGAAGAAATAGATTGGAGAACTTAGTGACAACTGGCAAGATCCAAGGGAAGAGACCAAGAGGAAGACCGAGAGGAAAATACCTGGATGGCCTGGCCACATGGCATGGACGAGACAGGAACACTGAGCTGATCCACGACGCTGGTGATCGAGTGAAATGGCGAGTCATGACCGCCCACGCTTTCTGGCTTGGCACATGATTGATTGATTGATACTTCTTCGTGTGTTTGTTTGTTTTTCTTCTTCCAAGATATGCCATCTATTTATTGGTCTAATAAATTCCAAGACATGCCATATATTGGTCTATATAACCAGCTGTTGAAAGTTTCAATAAAACAATATCTATACAAAATATTACAGCATTGTCGTGGCTACCAGGACATGACTTGGGACGTAAAGGCGAACAGTGTGATACCGAACACACCACACACATATTGCCCATGTGTCTTTTTCTCTTCCTCTATTTATCTCAGTGAAGTGTTGGGGGGAGATCTTGCTAATGCTTTGTGTACTTTGGTATTTATTTCTCTAAGGTTGTTCTTGTTACTATCACTCCATCTTTTACGTGGTCTTGCCCTTGTTTTGTATCCATTATGTTTCTGCAGTGTGATAGATGGTACCAGGGTATTCTTAATGGGTGGCCAAACCATTTAATATGTTGTTATTTAATGAAGTGCATGACTGGTTTCAGACCTAGTCGTCGTCTAATTTCCTCACTCCGATTTCTATCTCTCACTGTTACTCCAGCAGCTCTTCTGACGCATCTCATCTCCTCATCTCTGTTGTTATGATTTTGCCTTCATTGTTTCAGCAAGCCTTAATTCCTCAGGCTCAAGACTGCCATACCATATATCGCAGGTTACATTATTGGCAGTAAATGACAGTTATGACAGTTTCAGCAAGCGACTGGTTTATACAAATATGCGTCTAGCACCGTGTGCCAAATTCGTCACGAGGTGTTTGAAAGTGTCCTTTGCTTTGTAATAATTGTAACAAGCAATGACACAGCAGCGCCACAAAATCATTACAATACCCCAGTGTTAGAACAATACAGAAATGATGTTAGAGGCCCGAGCTAACAAACAAGCGAATGTGCTAGAAATAAATGTTCGCCGTGTTATCTAAAAGTCATCAGACGAACGATTCTAGATAACCTGTAGCATTCGCGATGTTCCTTTGAAATGTAAGGTCAGAAGTCGTCTATTTATGCGCCTGTCTTACCCTGTGTGTTTGCTGAAGTCAAAGCACACTTGTCTTTACATTCGCACACAGATGCATATTTAAACTCAGTGCATTACACACAACACTCACACATGCTTAAATAAACATATGTACATAACCGAAGCTGATATATTTTTCCTGAATCTGCTTCATGTAGCTAACGTTTCCATTCAGCGATTATCCTCTCGTCTCTAACTACTTTTCCATGTACACATTAGCCTTGGGTTGTGAATTATATACAGTTATTTGCCCCTTATTTTTGTCACGTTAGCATATGGTTTTGTGTTGTATACAGGTACCTACCCTTATTGTTGTCGATGTAAGCCTACCTGCGGATTTTTTTTTTCTGTCGTGGGCTAAAAGAAAACCCTAACATGCACAGTTCGCGGCGACTGTACTAGCCAGGCGGCCTTAATTCCTCAGGTTCAAAACCATCCTGTCTTACACCGCAAGGTACTATAGTTAGTTAGTTAGTCGACAGATCATCCTCGTTGCACATCGAACCATTCAGTCCATAAGTGCTCGGATCCCCTCCTCAGCAAATCCCGCAGCGTGTAGCGGCTAACGACGCCAGTTCTGTGTTGGTTTATCAATCTTCTTTGGCTTCCTGCGTAGTGTTCTTGTTTGGCCACCCCTCTTTTAATTTGCTGCTCTAGCAGTCTGGCCATTGTTGTAGATTCACAGTCATCACTTGGTTCTCGCAAAAGTCTCACATCACGTAGAGCATTCAGAATGTCAGCCTGGTCCATGGCGCGTCCGCCCTCCACAGTAGCCTCACAGTAGCAAGGTACTATATTGGCAGTAAATGAGTTATGATAGATAATTTTGTCTTTTATACGGGTTGTTGATACTGTACCATTGTAATGTTAACATCTCCAGTCGTGGACTGAAGCTTTCTGGTATTTGTCTATTCATTAGTTGTGTGGTTTTGAATCCATGTATGTTTGCATTTATACATCTGTACATTGCTATGTTATAAATGCTATTCCTGGACTACACCTTCTCTATCCACAAATGTTCTCTTCTAGAACTCTGGTGGTTCTTCATGTCTAAGGGTGTGCTCACGCATGTGCCTTCACTTAAAACAAAATGACTTGTCTTCTTTGTTTTGTTATGTTTTCCAAAGCGTGTGTATTTTTTTTTTAAATTTTCATTCCAGCTGGTTCTTATCATGTTTTCGGTGACAGTACACAATGTCAGATGCATCTTATAGGCTGTTCATCTTGTTTATCTGTTGTCCATAGTATAGAACTTATAACTCTTATAACACAAGGCCATTTGTGGGCGTAAAAAAAAAAAAAAAATTAAACTTAGCACCAAATTAGAATATTCAGTCGAAACGTTAAATCTGTATGGATCGAAAACTTAAAGAATGGTGAACACGATTACGCATAAACTACAAACATTCATGAATAGGTGCTTGCGCCCAAACAAAACAAAAAAATTTTATCACAGAATCACCAACCATAAAGTCAATACCGGAATTAGACAAATATCAGGGATAAAAAAAAAAAATAAAAGACAACGGCGCTAGATTGGACATACACAGAGAAAACCTGAGAATTTAATAACCATAATAGTCTTTGTCTAACATCGACAGGGTCAGAGAAATAGTAGCAGGCATAAAAGACACGGAGACGAAAAGTATAGATAGAAATCAATAAATAGTATGTGAGGACATTTGTATTTTCGTTCTCTCGCTTTGAACTCAAGCGTAGTCCATACATGTGCTACTACTTCTTGTGCACTAGACTGGTGTTTGCCTGTGGATTAGCTTTCCATATTACCAGCGTCCCTCACCTCAGACAACCCCACTCCGACTTCATAGGTGCTTGTAATTTACGTCCACAAGTCAAGGACGAGAAGTCAAAATTTTAGTCTACTGATCGGTGTAGGGATTGAACCCGCTAGTTCGGCATCAGCACACTTAGAGTTTAGGAACGAGCGCTGCATGGAATAGCTAAGAATAAGACGACTTGGAGTGAATTCGTGAAGACCTTCATCCCCATTTACGAATGAAGGAAAGAAGACGAAGAATGCCCCTTATTAGATATAGATTAGGAAGATTCTTTTCTAGAAAGGAAGTTGTATATCCTTTGGTCTCGTTGTTTTTATTTCTTTATTTTGTTTGATTTTCTAAATGCCCTCTATGTCGTCGGAATTATAAGATATTAATCTGTCTCTCCCCATGTGTTTCTGTACAGTTTGACCTAGATAGGTAAATTAACTAAATGTATCAAGGGTGTTTTCTGTTATGTTCAATTGTGTGCAATGAATGTACCCGTGTGTCTCAATTTAGACTTAAAAGTTAGTTATATGATAGCAATGGCAACATTTCGGCAAAATATAAACCCATGGCAGATACAGGAAGTCGCCAAAGACGATAAATCATCCCATGGCACTTAATCAGTTAACTACTTGTCCACGGAGACCCCTATCACCCAGCACATATTATAGCACCCGTTTTAGGCCGGGTACATATGGAGGCCCTAGCCAATTTATTTAGTTTTTTTTTTTTTTTAATTCCAAGCTGCGGGCAAGCGTGTTAGCCACTGCATTATCTAGGCTCCCAGGTTGTGTCACATAGGCCTGACTAATTCCGCTTTATTGCCATTTATTGCCACTTAACTAATTGCCACTTATTGCCACTTAACTTACTCCCACGTATTGCACTTATTGCCACTTAATTTATTGCTACTTACTGTCACTTATTGCCATTTAACTTTTTGCTACTTATTGTCACTTATTGCCACTCTTTGTCACTTATTGCTACTTATTATCACTTATTGACACTTAATACCACTCATTGCTATGCACTGCCACTTATTCCCAATTATTGTCACTTATTTTCATGACTTGCCACTTTTTGCCACTTATTGTCATGTATTGCCACTTTTCCCGCTTATTGTCATGTATTGCCACTTTTTGTCACATTTTGCCATTATTGTCACGTATTCTCACTTATTGCCCCGAATTGCCACTTATTGCCAATTATTACCACTTAGCCGTGTTGTGTATATTACGGGAGAAGGCTGTTAGTTAAACCACATCACATGTCCGTGATTCAACATTCACATACCCCCTGTCTTGTTGCTGCTGGATGACCTAACCTTCCCAATGTTGTATAACGTGCCTTATCTGCCCGAGTCACAGCTGTTTGCTGTGATCAATACAGGACATAGACCAGTGACATCTGGTATTAAGGCAATACCGCAGTGTAACATCCGTGTAAATGACAACATTCTTGAATAAGTGAAACGCTACAACTATAGCGGAACAGTCGTTACACCTCATGGAAGTTGTCCTGTAAAGATTAGAACAAGAATGGCTATGACAATAGCTTTTGAATGATGGAATTATTATCACTAATATAAAACTGTCAAATGCAGTCATAAATTAAATATCGATTTGCTACATAGAAGGCATACTGTTATATGCGTGTAAAACATGGCCAATTAGCAGACGAAGTACGAAACATCTAATGAAAGAGGGATGTGTTTTAAGAGGAAAATGCAGAGTCTACCATAGACGGACAGAAAAACGAATGCGAAAGTCCTTCAAGGAACAAATAAAAACCTTAAAATGATTAGAGCAATTAACGTCCAGGCTATGAAGAGAAATCTCGGTGACAACTGGCACAATTGTTGGAAAAAGTGCAAGGGGTAGGCAAAGAGATACATGCCTGGAAGGATCGGCCACATGACATAATCTATAAAAGAAAATTGAGCTGATCCAAGAGTGGTTATCGTTTGAGATGGTGAACCATGGCATCCCATACTAAACGGCATGGCACTTGATGGTAGCAATAATAATAATTATTTTGACTTTACCTTTTCGATGACACTCTTAAGAAGGTCTTTTTATGACACGCGATTTTAATGATTACTTATGTCTGTCTGTCCATTTACTTATCTGATTGTCTGTCTGTCTGTCAGTTTATTTATCCGCATGTCTGTCTGAATGCACGCATGTATGTATGCACACATGATGACGTAGTCAATGTTCGAAATTCCTAATGTCAATCCGAGAATAACTTGAACAATTCAATAACAGCTGCCATATGCGGTAAATAATGCTACAATACATTGTTCTTAACTATCACCACAGGATAATTTTTATAAACGCATACAGGCCGGCAATGAAAGCACAGAAAACATTCTTAGAAGATACTGATCCTTACTCATAGCGCTTCTCTCTCACACAAACGATACCTCTCGTCTGCTCAACCCGCAGGCAGACTGCGCGTGCCCATCTCACTCACGTATAACCTTCACCTGAATGGGCGGAAAGGTTGAGTTAAAATAAGCATTACGTGGCGATATCAATGGATATATCAAGGCAGGCATCTGTATAGATGTCTGTTGTTGGCCAGGAGTCAAGAGTTTGTTGTACTTTCTAAAGATCATTTAACATACACGTGGTATAAATGAGCAGCGGTAAAACTCTCGCAGATGAAATAACTATACTCTTATCAGTTTACCCCCATACCTGATCGCATTACTTACATAGGGCAATTAAAATCTAGCATCTTTATCAGTTTGCGTAATTGGTCGCGAGTAGTATTGTTGTTAAGGATATTTTTAAATAAAAAATATTGAACTGAAAAACGATAAACCACACCATAAAAAGAAATCACCAAACGCTAAAAAATGTACTGCCGACATGATCACAACACATTTTCAGTTTCACTTCGGGTTTATGTGGTCAGCAATGAAGGTATATAATAGAGGCTTCCATTAGAGATTGATTGATTGATTGATTGATTGATTGATTGACTGATTTATTTAGGAACTGACATCCCAGCATTCGAGGCATTCCCATAAGCGCTCCGTCCCCATCCTCAGCAGCCTGCGAAGAGTTCCAACACCAATAGTTCCAGTAGCAATCTGATTATATGTCCGTCACGCCTTTCCTCTGAGCGTCGAGAGTCGGCCAGATCCCCTCGTCACTCCTCGCTGTCTCATTTTTGCCAGACTATGGAGGTCCATTTGCTCCTCCGAGGTGTACACGTGCTCCCACAAGGCCGCAACCACTTCTGCCTTGTCATGCATCAGTACTCCACCAAGTTTTGCCGAGCCAGCCAATCTGTCCGCCTGTTCATTCCCCAGCACACCGGGATGCCCCGGAGAAAAGGTGATGCTTGCTACCCGTGACCTCCGAAGCGAAGCAAGCCACTCTGCACGAAGCTTGCCTGTTCTCACCCTCCTCAGCATGCTTTCTGAGTCAGTTACAATCACAATGTGTGTATGTGTCGTGTTCTCCATCCAGCGGAAAGCTGCACTGACCGCCTCCACCTCCATTCTTAAGTTAGATGTTGTGGTGTCATACGCCAGGCTCTCCTGCACCAAACGTCGACCATTGGCTTTTGCTAAGAATCCCCATTAACTTCTCCTACTTCTCAACACCGAATCATCTGAGTAGATAATCACATCACCCGGGCGAGAATTATCCTGAATTAGTTTCTGGATTTCCACTTCCGTGACCCCTGCTGGCCATTCCCTGCACTCCCGGCTCATTGTGATTATAACGCTGCACAAGTCTGACTGCTCCGCTGGCACTCTGACCCAATCCTCTCCTCGACTAATGTTCTCCAAGATGCACACCTGTCTGATCGTATCTTCCGCCTGAGCCATCCATGATTTCCCTCATATCAGTCTCTGACCCTTAACGGCGTCCAGCGCCTCATGCAACGGGTGATCTGTGTCTGCAGCTACTCTGAGGTATGCCTTAGCCTGCACCACCTTGTGCCTATCAGCAACAGTCGGCAGACCTAGGATGTAACGCATACACACTACTTGGGTGTCTCTAGTGCATCCCAGAATGACCCACATAGCTTCGTTCTGTATGCGCTCAAATTTCACCAGCTGACTCTTTGAGACAGTGAGCAGTCCTAGTCCATAATCAATCACTGAGAGGATCAAGTGCTGGTATAGTGTGAAGAGCATTCTCTGCTCTGTGTCCGTTGCAGCCATAGTTTTAAGTGCATTGAGTCCCTTTTGAGATCTTGTCACAACCGTCTCCAAATGGTCCTTGAAGGACAGACTCCTGTCAAATGTGATTCCCAGATACTTCAGTTTGTTCTCTCTGTTGATGCTTCTGCCATCTATCGTGAGGCTTGGGACATCATCTCTCACAATCCTGTTGTCCAGAGAGCACCACAAAACAGCCGCCTTTTCCGGGTGGATGACAGCACTCATTTCAGTGCACCAATCAATCACTTTGCCTACTGTCGCCTGTAACTCCAGGGCAGTTTGCTCCATATCTCTTCCCTGCCTATATGCAAGAATATCTTCTGCAAATGTTGGTATCCTTCCAACCCCTGGTGCTTATATGTTTGCAATCTTGCTCGTATACACGTTAAAGAGCACTGGTTATATTGCAGATCCCTGTGGCAGTCCCGAGGTTAAAATATGTGGCTCTGAGGTCCATGCCCCAGATGGAGAGCAACCCGACGAGAATGCAGGACGGCTGCTATCCAGTTCACCAGCCAGGGATTGAACCCCTTCTCCATCAGTGCGGTCATCAAAATATCATAGCGAACTCTATTGTACGCATGCTTGAGATCAAGCGCCGCCGCCATTGTTTCCTGTCTACTCTGGAACCCCTCATAAACGTCATAGGCAAAAGTAGCTGCATTTGACCAGGTATTTTTTCCTGGCCTGTAGCTCCCCAGACCTCTTGGAAGAAGCTTTCCCCTTTCCAAAAACTCTTGCAGCTTGACAGCGACTATCTTCTCTAAAACCTTCCCAAATGTCTCATCTCATCTCATCATGTTCCTCTTGTACCTTGCGGTGTCGAGGTGAAGTATAAACATCGTGAGAGTGCCCGATTATGGGCTTCATATATCGATATTCCCATGGACTCTGCTATTCCCTGCGTCCAACGTTTACGTGGTCGGCCTCTTCCTCTGTTTCTATCTGGTCTGTACATCATTGCTTGTTGTGGTATGCTGTTGACTGGTAACCTACTTGCATGGCCAAACCATTTGACTTGCTGCTTTCTAATAAAATCGAGTTCTGCTTTAACCCCACTTTAGTTCTGATTTCTTCATTTCAGATCTTATCTCTTATTGATACGTTGAGTATTCTTCTCATAAATCTCATTTCTGTTGTTGTGATTTTTCTTTTCTCTTTTTCTGTCATTGTCCAGGTTTGGCATTGGTAGCATAGAGGTGGTAGGAAGTTTGTGTTGTAAAGTGCTTTCTTAGTAGTTATTGATTTATGTTTGTTCTTTAGTATTGGTGCCATTTGTCCAATGAGTTGGTTTGCCTTATTGCACCTATTTTCGATCTCGTCTTCTGATCTGCCATTTGATGATATTATACTTCCTAGGTACTTGAAACTTTTTACTTGTTTCAAGGGATGTTCGGTTAGGTGAATTGTTGTTGTTTGTTCTTCTTTAGTTATAGTCATTACCTCTGTTTTGCTTGTGCTAATTTTCATGTTATGTTCCCTACACATTTCGTTTAGACTATTCATGAGTCTTGTAATTCAGCTTCTGATTTTGCTATTATTATATATTTTGCTATTTTGCTTCCCAAATATATTAGAGAAAAAATAAATACATAACATCAGTCCATATATCAGCTTCACGGAAGCTTGTCTGGTGGGGCATGCCAGCCGTCCTGAGCCATAGCTCACACAAGGAGAGTCTCAGCACAGTGCACGAACGGACGAGGGGCATAATATGTATACCAGAATCACACATGATGTAACGATTCTTTTTGTTGGCAGCTTTCTAAACTTGGTACTGAGCTAGGGCAGTGACCTGCCCGTCCTGCTCTGTCTCTAACTGCCCGTGGATCGTTGAAGTACACACGTGACGTGCATACGGGTCCTTCCAGTTCTCTCTCTCTCTCTCTCTCTCTCTCTCTCTCTCTCTCTCTCTCTCTCTCTCTCTCGCGTTCTACCTCTTTCTGTCTCTCTCTCTGTCTCTCTCTCTCTCTCTCTCTCTCACACACACACACACACACACACACACACACACACACATATGAGGACGATAAAGATGATTAAGTTAAATGTTGTCTATTGGTTCTGAAGTATTGGTATCTATGTTTGTGATATAATAACAATAATATAATAATAATAATAATAATAATAATAATAATAATAATAATAATAATAATAATAATAATAATAATAACAACGGACACTGGCGACGCAGAAAAGCAACGTCATTATGTTATAATCACGGTCATATCAGCATAGTTAGTTAGTTAGTTAGTCGAGGTTCCAACTTCACGGCAACGTGTCGTCCCCATTATGCTCCATTCCTGTGCCAGTGAATATCTCACAAAATGCTCCCCACTGTCCAATGTGAAAAGTGGAACAGACAGGAGTCTCGGAAATCCAACAGCCCGCGCGGGTTCACTAGATAATGCCTCCGCCAGAATGCCAACACAAAATTCATCCACGAAAACCACAGTTCATAGTCGATGGACTCGGCAGTCACCAGAAAGACCTAACTGACCCGGGTTTTCTCACATGGCTCGGTCTTTAACTGCAGGGCGACCCGCCGAAAGTGTCACATAAAGCACGAACTCCGTAGTTTCAGAGCCGACTCCCAGGAGTCGCCTGAAAAATGCACTCGTGAACCGAAAAGGTAAATCAGTCAATTCAGCAACAGCCGGTGGCCATTGTTCCGAACATGCAGGTCACTGTACAGGACAGATGTAAAAGCATTCCAAGCGAATTTCACGGCTCACAGTGTCGCCCACGTACTCACTCAGTAGCAGAGCGACGGAACCATGTACTACCAGTCCAACATTAGGAAAATGCGATTGAAAATCGTAGCTACAAGCACAAACACGCTACAGGCCTTGACGGTTCAATGCCTAACCGCCATGTTGGCGACCGGAAGTCGCATGTAAACGATTATAACACGACTGTAATATTTTACCATTGCACGTAAAGTAGCCGGCTACATCGCGAATGGTTTACAGACGCATTTCATATTCCCGCATACCGCGTTCGAAACACAGCTACGGGCGATTTGGCAGCAGACCGTTTTGCGTCGTTTTTTTTTCTTCTAAAAATGAATATGATATAAGTGCCGGTCGTTCAGAAAGCAATGGCAAACTACCGAACGTAAACTTGCCAAGAGATCACAAGCAGCCACAAATGCTGGAGTTGACTGCTACGTCCTGTAAAGGATATGCAACTAACTTAAACATGTCAATTAAAGGACCTCTTGACATTCCTTCAGGCTGCTAGACCCATATTTGTGCAGGCCAATCGACACTGGGACATTATACAACTACCCCAACAACAGCAACAAAGGGCTTTAAAAGGTAAGAGGATCGTCTTCATTGCACCGGGTGTAATCCCATATAGCTCGGTCTCTTTCCGTTGCGTCACACAAACACGAAATCCGTAGCTCCAGCGTTGCCATCAGGAGTCTCCGAGAAAACTGCACTCGTGAACCGAACGACATATCATGGAATTAAACCCACGACCTTCGGAGAGTAAGGCAAACAATTACCACAAGATTATACAATTATCGCAGTGTTGTGGCACCAATATTAAAGAACAAACATGTATCAATAACAACTAAGAAAGCACTTTACACCACAATCTTTCTACCAACTCTAAGCTACCAATGCCAAACCTGGACAATGACAGAAAAAGAGAAATGAAAAATCACAACAACAGAAATGAGATTCCTGAGAAGAATACTCAACGTATCAAGAAGAGATAAGATCAGAAATAAAGAAATCAGGACTAAAGTAGGGGGTTGTAGCAGCACTAGATTTTATTAGAAAGCAGCAAGTCAAATGGTTTGGCCATGCAAGTAGGTAACCAGTCAACAGCATACCACAACAAGCAATGATGTACATACCAGATAGAAACAGGAAGAGGACGACCACGTAAACGTTGGACGGAGGGAATTGCAGAGTCCATGGGAATAATAAATTCGAGTATATAATATATATATATATATATATATATATATATATATATATATATATATATATATATATATATATATATATATATATATATAATATCGAGAATAATAATATATCGATATATGAAGCCCATAATCGGGCACTCTTACGATGTTTATACTTCACCTCGACACCGCAAGGTACAAGAGGAACACAATGAAATGAGATCAGCAGTGTTGTAGTCCTTTATCTCAAATACCAGCACACGGATGGACTATGGCAAACAAAAGATTAGATATCGCCAACCCATAATCACCAGTTGGTGGCTGCAATAATCACACTTTCCACAAAGATTTTCATTGATAACCATCCTACAGAGCAGTTGACACCACAACACGTACGAGATCAACATGACGACAACCTTCCGCTAGCAATGGGGTAGAGAACATGATTTCTGACAAAGATTTAGACAGCCCCGTAAATTACCACATCTACGTCCACAGCCGGTTGAACAGCTCAAGTTTTCATGTCCATGTATTCCTTGCAGGCAACTCAACCAAACCGTAAGACAACACTGGGTACTTCATTTTTAATTCACCGCAAACAAACCGAGTAGTTATTTTTAGCACTGACCAAGATCTGGTGGATCGTGGATTCCAGAATAGGAATATCGGGATTCACTTCGTGGTCGGTCGACAAGTGTGTATGCAGCAAGACGAACCCAAATCCACATGTCATTGTCTTTGCAAACTGTCCTCCAGATACATCAAAGATGAGCGCAGACAGATGGAACATACGCAATATAAGACGAATAGCACAAGATATGGATATACACTCCAACGACAGTTTGGGCCCTTCGGGCCCAGAGGCATTTATTGCATCCATTGATCAGTCTAGCAGTCTACCACACGCTCACATATCCCTGCAGGTCCCTCCATAGGTCTGCTCACGGGCATGCGCCGAGTTGTGTCAGAGACAGGCCTCGCAGGTGTTCACCACTTACTCGTTAGTGATGCTTGTCCCACATTTCCTTTCTTAAACATTATTTTTTTTTCTACAGAGTATTATCCTTAATGGAAAAAAAAACACTCCTTCCCAATTGTACGGCGTTGATGATCATTCCCTTTATCATGTGGCTTTCAAAGTCACATTACGTTGTCTAACACTGTTTTCTAACCTGTGTGTGTGTGTGTGTGTGTGTGTGTGTGTGTGTGTGTGTGTGTGTGTGTGTGTGTGCCTGTGTGTTGTATACTGCGAGATAACCTCCACATATAAGTGTGTTCCTTGCCATCAAGCCATCTAGTTCTATGCGTATAAAACTATAAAGAATAGTAATTAATTTATTGTAATCCACCACGGAAGCTTGAAAATGTTCAAACCAGTATATTTCGTTCACAGTGTGTGTTTTATTTTATACTGATTTAAAAAAAAATATCAGTCATGTCTTTGTTCCGTTGTTAATGTGTCCTTGACCTGTTCCCTCATATTTGTGTTCTCAACCCTATGTTTGTTCCAGCATAATGTTATTTTTTACTCTGTCTCCGTTCCATGTATTCGTATTCTTGATGCCTTTTTCGTTCCATTACATTTCTCTTCCACACAACGTGCTTGTTCCGTTATAATTAATCCTACATTTGTTCCCCCATAATTTGGTTTTTACCATGTGTTTGTTCCGTTAGCCGGTCTCTCTGGCTGAGGAGTTACATTACTTTCTCCGTAATCCCGTTTATCCACGCAGGGTCTCGCAGCGAGGCAAGAATTGGAAGCGGTTCGACCTTCGTGACTTGCGGGATAATGAGCCGGCCGCCCAGAAAGCAATGGCAAACTACTGAGCGTAATCTTGCCAAGAAATCAACATACAGCTGAAAGATGCTGATGTTGACAGCGATGTCCTGTAAAGGATATGCAAACAATTTTTTATTCCGTTATAAATTTTACTTTGACCATTTGCTTGCTTGCTTGCTTTCGTTTGCTGGCTGTGAACTCCAGCGCGAAGTCCTGTATGTCGGATGAAGACATCCTGTTGTACAACATCAGTGTGATGTCATACCGGACGTGAGGTTTGCGTGAGTATCCGTTATCCCATGTCTGGCTTATTGGTGTGCAGACTGGTGGTTCCTCGCCGTGCGGGCAGTTACTCTCCGACTTCCGAAGAATCAGCGATCCTACTACGTAAGCCAGGACCCCGAAGGGACCTGTTGTTCAGGACGCACGACTGGGACGCGTTAGTAGGTCTTGGCCAGTATAGAACCTGGTCCATTTTGACCATTTATTTATTTAATGCTTCAAAATGTCGTTATTTATCATGTGCTTGCTCCCTCGTATCGTGTTTTTCTTGTTTAGGATCTTTGCTAATTCCCTCTTATTTTGCTCTTGAAAATGTGCGTGCTCCCTCATATCTTATTATGGACAATGTGCGTGTTCCCTCATATCTTATTATGGACAATGTGTATGTTCCCTCATATCTTATTATGGACAATGTGTGTGTTCCCTCATATTTTATTATGGACAGTGTGTGTGTTCCTTCATATCTTATTATGGACAATGTGTGTGTTCCCTCATATCTTATTATGGACAATGTGTATGTGTTCCCTCATATCTTATTATGAACAATGTGCGTGCCCTCATATCTTATTATGGACAATGTGTATGTTCCCTCATATCTTATTATGGACAGTTTGTGTGTTCCCTCATATCTTATTATGTACAATGTGTGTGTTACTTCATATCTTATCATGGACAATGTGTGTGTGCCCTCATATCTTATTATGGACAATGTTTCTGTTCCCTCATATCTCATTATGGACAATGTGCGTGCCCTGTTATCTTATTATGGACAACGAATGTATTCCACCATATCTTATTATGGACAATGTGTATGTTGCCTCATATCTTATTTTGGACAATGTGCGTGTTCCCTCATATCTTATTATGGACAATGTGTGTGTTCCCTCATATCTTATTATGGACAAGTGTGTGTTCCCTCATATCTTATTATGGACCATGTGTGTGTTCCCTCATATCTTATTATGGACAATGTGTGTGTTCCCTCATATCTTATTATGGACAAGTGTGTGTTCCCTCATATCTTATTATGGACCATGTGTGTGTTCCCTCATATCTTATTATGGACAATGTGTGTGTTCCCTCATATCTTATTATGGACAAGTGTGTGTTCCCTCATATCTTATTATGGACCATGTGTGTGTTCCCTCAAATCTTATTATGGGCAAGTGTGTGTTCCCTCATATATTATTATGGATCATATTGTGTTCCCTCATATCTCATTATGGACCATGTGTGTATCCCTCATATCTCATTATGGACCATGTGTGTGTTCCCTCATATCTCATTATGGACCATGTGTGTGTTCCCTCATATCTAATTATGGACCATATGTGAGTTCTCTCTTACCTCATTATGGACCATGTGTGTGTTCCCTCATATCTTATTATGGACCATGTGTGTGTTCCCTCATATCTTATTATGGACAATGTGTGTGTTCCCTCATATCTTATTATGGACAATGTGTGTGTTCCTCATATATTATTATGGATCATATTGTGTTCCCTCATATCTCATTATGGACCATGTGTGTATCCCTCATATCTCATTATGGACCATGTGTGTGTTCCCTCATATCTCATTATGGACCATGTGTGTGTTCCCTCATATCTAATTATGGACCATATGTGAGTTCTCTCTTACCTCATTATGGACCATGTGTGTGTTCCCTCTTATCTTATTATGGACAATGTGTGTGTTCCCTCATATCTTATTATGGGCAAGTGTGTGTTCCCTCATATCTTATTATGGGCAAGTGTGTGTTCCCTCATATCGCATTATGGACAAGTGTGTGTTCCCTCTTATCTTATTATGGACCATGTGTGTGTTCCCTCATATCTTATTATGGGCAAGTGTGTGTTCCCTCATAACTTATTATGGACAAGTGTGTGTTCCCTCATATCTTATTATGGACCATGTGTGTGTTCCCTCATATCTTATTATGGACAAGTGTGTGTTCCCTCATATCTTATTATGGACCATGTGTGTGTTCCCTCATATCTTATTATGGACCATGTGTGTGTGTTCCCTCATATCTTATTATGGACAATGTGTGTGTTCCCTCATATCTTATTATGGACAATGTGTGTGTTCCTCATATATTATTATGGATCATATTGTGTTCCCTCATATCTCATTATGGACCATGTGTGTATCCCTCATATCTCATTATGGACCATGTGTGTGTTCCCTCATATCTCATTATGGACCATGTGTGTGTTCCCTCATATCTAATTATGGACCATATGCGAGTTCTCTCTTATCTCATTATGGACCACGTGTGTCTTCCCTCTTATCTTATTATGGACAATGTGTGTGTTCCCTCATATCTTATTATGGACAATGTGTGTGTTCCTCATATATTATTATGGATCATATTGTGTTCCCTCATATCTCATTATGGACCATGTGTGTATCCCTCATATCTCATTATGGACCATGTGTGTGTTCCCTCATATCTCATTATGGACCATGTGTGTGTTCCCTCATATCTAATTATGGACCATATGTGAGTTCTCTCTTACCTCATTATGGACCATGTGTGTGTTCCCTCTTATCTTATTATGGACAATGTGTGTGTTCCCTCATATCTTATTATGGGCAAGTGTGTGTTCCCTCATATCTTATTATGGGCAAGTGTGTGTTCCCTCATATCGCATTATGGACAAGTGTGTGTTCCCTCTTATCTTATTATGGACCATGTGTGTGTTCCCTCATATCTTATTATGGGCAAATGTGTGTTCCCTCATAACTTATTATGGACAAGTATGTGTTCCCTCATATCTTATTATGGACCATGTGTGTGTTCCCTCATATCTTATTATGGACAAGTGTGTGTTCCCTCATATCTTATTATGGACCATGTGTGTGTTCCCTCATATCTTATTATGGACCATGTGTGTGTGTTCCCTCATATCTTATTATGGACAATGCGTGTGTTCCCTCATATCTTATTATGGACAATGTGTGTGTTCCTCATATATTATTATGGATCATATTGTGTTCCCTCATATCTCATTATGGACCATGTGTGTATCCCTCATATCTCATTATGGACCATGTGTGTGTTCCCTCATATCTCATTATGGACCATGTGTGTGTTCCCTCATATCTAATTATGGACCATATGCGAGTTCTCTCTTATCTCATTATGGACCATGTGTGTCTTCCCTCTTATCTTATTATGGACCATGTGTGTGTTCCCTCATATCTTATTATGGACAAGTGTGTGTTCCCTCATATCTTATTATGGACCATGTGTGTGTTCCCTCATATCTTATTATGGACCATGTGTGTGTGTTCCCTCATATCTTATTATGGACAATGTGTGTGTTCCCTCATATCTTATTATGGACAATGTGTGTGTTCCTCATATATTATTATGGATCATATTGTGTTCCCTCATATCTCATTATGGACCATGTGTGTATCCCTCATATCTCATTATGGACCATGTGTGTGTTCCCTCATATCTCATTATGGACCATGTGTGTGTTCCCTAATATCTAATTATGGACCATATGCGAGTTCTCTCTTATCTCATTATGGACCATGTGTGTCTTCCCTCTTATCTTATTATGGACAATGTGTGTGTTCCCTCTTATCTTATTATGGACCAAGTGTGTGTTCCTTCATATCTTATTATGATTCCTGTTTATGTTTGGTGATATTTCTGTTATTGGTCCTATCTTCCCTACCTCATATCTAGTTGTGGACCCATGCTTATTCCCTGACATTTCTGTTTTTGACCCAATGCTTGTTCCCTTCATATTATGTTTTCGCCTTATAAATTTTCCAACAAGATTTTGATACGTGTGTTTATTCCCTCATGTTTAGGTCCGCCTGTTAGAGACGAACATTATACTGCTGCGTTACCTTGTCCGATAAAGAAGGACACTATGCTTAAAGGTCACCATACGGGGCTTCACATTTACTGTCCCCAATAACATAGAGGCAGAAAGGATGATGAGTATACCCCGTACTGACAGATCAAACGCCCAAATCGGTATCCCAAATAAACTTACCATCGAGATGGTAAATTGGGAGGAATACTGTGCAATAAGGATTGTAGATGATCCGATTACCTCCAGATCCATATGATGTGGATAGCAAAGCAGTGATGATCGTTATTCCATGTAATCTTGCGATGCACTTCACGGCTTCTCTCTTGCCGTGTATAATAGCATTTACATTCTAGACATACTGCAAGCGCACGAGACAGAGACAGCATGGATATACTGCAAGCACGCGAGACAGAGACAGCATGGATATACTGCAAGCACGCGAGACAGAGACAGCATAAATATACTGCAAGCACGTGAGACAGAGACAGCATGGATATACTGCAACCACGTGAGACAGAGACAGCATGGATATACTGCAAGCGCACGAGACAGAGACAGCATGGATATACTGCAAGCGCACGAGACAGAGACAGCATGGATATACTGCAAGCGCACGAGACAGAGACAGGATGGATATACTGCAAGCACGCGAGACAGAGACAGCATGAATATACTGCAACCACGTGAGACAGAGACAGCATGGATATACTGCAAGCACGCGAAACAGCATTAACAGTAACATATTAAGAGACAGCATTGACAGTAACACAATAAAAGACAGCATTAACAGTAACACAATAAGAGACAGAATTATCAGTAACACAATAAGAAATAGCATTAACAGTATGACAATAAGAGACAGCATTAACAGTAACACAATAAGAGACAGCATTAACAGTAACACAATAAGAGACTGCAAAAGTAACACCATAAGAAACTGAAACAGTAACACAATAGGAGATGCAACAGTGACACTATAAGAGATTTGAACAGCAATACTATAAGAGATTGTATTAACAGTAACTACACGATATTGGTTATACGGACATTTGGACCTAAATTACAACCATAGAAAAATAACGTTCTTCTTTCGTTCATGTCTAGGTTCCCAAGTTTGCTCGTTATGGACTGTTTCAATATGATTTCATTTCTACTGAACACAGACGTATGTATAGTTACATGCACGCTCTTTCATAAATAAGAATTACTATTATTTTTTTACATAGTTTTCAACAACGGCATATTGTTCTACGTGTATTATAAACTTCGTCTTCTTCTTCTTCTTCTTCAGCATTCCAAGCCATTGAGGTTCTTTGCTGCAGATACAATCCGTCTCCATTCGTCTCTCTGGTTGACCTTCTCTTGCCAGTCGCTGATTCCAAGTGCTTGTAGGTCTGTATATATATTATCTCTCCACCGTCTTCTTGGTCTACCTCGGGGTCTATGGTCATCTACGGTATATTATAAACTGGGGAAAAAATTATGGGGAAAAGAGAATGGGAAGGCAAAACAATATCCAATAATACCTGAATGACTTCGCCACAATGTTTAAATGGGAGAACATATACCAGACCCAAGGCTCTGGTGACCATGTGAGAAAGCTAACCATGACCGCTCAGGCTTACTGACGTGGCACATGATGATGAAGATTGGATTGTGTGTACCCACGAAGGCATACGTGTGAAAAATGCACATACATGTCAGTGTAAGATCTGCACCGTAACTGAAGTTTAGCTGATGTAATGATAGCGACCATATCTATGCAACATTTCCAACATGTGGTGTATGTCTTAACATTTAAGCAGACATGTTTATGTACAAGAAAGGATGCCATGTTTCTAACATTCATGTTATGTTTACGGTTCAATCAATCATAGGACTAGAAAGCTGTGTACAAATACCACGGCAGAGTCGGTGTTTCTTAGCCTCACATGCTTCTAAACACGGCAGGGAGTTATCCTAGCAAAAGTGAGTTCACACGCATTCACTGACGCTGATACAGTTTTAATTACGCATGTTTAAGAACATAAATATTCATAGGCACGCTGTATAATATTGATGCTACTGATCACTGAAGAACATGTGATATTGTTACTATGACACTTACTGATCACGTATCACAATATTTAATCTTTTGACAAAACACTTATTGAATATGTTACAAAATAAGGCACATTGTGACCACATGCCTACTGACCGTGTCACAAAATAAGGCACTTTGTGACTACACCCTTATTGACCATGTCACAAATTAAGAACATCGTGGCCATGCATTTATTGAGCATGTAACGATATGATAGACATTGTGACTACATACTTATAGGCAACTTCGCAACACAGGGGGCAGTGTGACTATATGTCCACCGAACATGTTCTAAATTAATGGACAACTATAGATAACTTCACAAAATAAGGGACATTGTGTCAAAACACATATACAAGTATTCAAACACAGAAGCCGCAAACTATAGACTGCTTGATTTATTGGCTGGTATATTTTGCTGCCATCGTCAGGTACATACCACTGTGGTATATATTATTTGAAGTTATATACGTAAATTATACTTTTGCAGAAATACTTAAAACAAATAGTCTCTGATATTGTTCCAATGTGGAGGATTCATTTACCCAAGTAAATCGCAAATTTAAAAGAAAGGAAATTTTGGTGTCTGCACAAAATTGGTTGGAATCGACTAACTACTAACGCCTCTGTGTATTTGAGCAGCAGTTTATTGTTCGCCGATTACAATATGATCACATACTGATAACTTCGCAAAATAGGGACACAAAGGATATATTTATATATAGGGACACAAAGGATATATCAGTCAAGAAATAGCACGCATTTCAAACATAAATGTTTATTTCATAACTTCACATGCTGATATATTGAAAGAGATGTGGGACATTGCTGATGCTATGAATCTAGTCATGTGACTGATGGCTGACTCCATTATACAGATAGTTATGTCTGCGCCGAATGTAGCTTCATGCCCAGCAGCCAAGTGTATGTATGGGCGCGCGCGCTCCCCCACACACACATACACACACCCGCCAACGCACACACGCACGCACGCACGTACATATGCACACAAGGTCCCAAGGCACGAGCGTGCTATAGGATCATCATATTTCGTAGGTCTGACCACAGGTCAGTCTTCCCCTCTCTTGAGGGACGACGTTCGTAGAGGTCAAATCCTCACCACACCTCGCCCATGACATTACTATCACAGTCTCCCAACACATATCTAGTCCTAGTATAACTGGAGGCCGGCGTGTGATCATTGACCCGCTGATACATCTGCCGGGATCTGCTGGCGTCGTTACTGTCAACTGGTTCAACAAGGGACATAACCTCTCATTATTTGTTGCACTGGTGTATCACTGATTAAGAACCCTTATAAACGCCATGTGTCGTAATGGGTCTGTGGAACCTGCCCCGAAGCATAACTTGCGATGTGTCTGGGATGTGATAGGCCCACACATCTGTCAGGCCTGTACACAGGAAGAATTGGTGACCAGTCTTTGCCTCTGTAGGCGGATGACGAACGCTGGTGTCGAGCATTCGTCTGACCGCGCTCACTACATAACCATCGTAGCTACCTATCGACTACACTAACGCGCTCGCCTGGCGCTATGGTATCAGGTCCATATTGTGACTGACCAGTCGGCACTCCAGGGGTGACGTGGTCAATACAGGCCGGCCATCTTTCTTCCCAGGACATATGGTGCTCACTGTAGGCGGGGTCGACATGGGAGACCAGGCCAGGTTTAAACATCAGCCCCGAGAGGGATTAGAACACAGGACTACAGGACCGACAGGCCGGTGTTTAAACCTGATTTAATTTACATATCATGCTACTCAACATCTGGGGACAATTTATATCAAGGCGGAGAAACTTACTTTCTACAGAATATTATGATTCTAATAATAAATATATTTTACAATAAATAAATATAAACAATGCTAGTCATATTCGCAATATTATTTACGTGATGATTTCTATTATTTACATGTTATTGTAGATTAAATAATGTAAATACATATGTTAATTATTATATCACACATACAACCACCAACGTTAGTACACGTTGCAAAGTCGACGTTTAACAGGATACCATATTTTAGAGACCAGTGTACATAGTTTGGTGATGTCAATACCAGATAGCAAAATGACAAACTAAATATGTTCAGTAAACTGTACTTTGTTATAGATGTACTCAATTTAAAAAAAAAAACGATTGGGAATGCGAACAAATGACCTAACAAAGACACAAATCTTTACGTAAAGAGCGTATACCCAAAAAAAAAAAAAAAAAAAAAAATGTCGCTTAAAAGTCGACTTCATTGCACCGGGTTTTTATCCCATATGGCTCAGTCCTTTACCACAGAGCGGAAAGGGTCGTAGAAAGCACGAACTCCGTAGCTCCAGCGATGACCCTCAAGTCTCCGGGAAAATGCACCGGTGAACCGAAGGACGCGGCCCGGAATCGAACCTACAACAGAGCGTAGACAAGCTCAACTAAATCTATATGTAAATCAAGTAGCTAAAAGTTAGTTGCATGGCCTTTAAATGGACGTAGCAGTCAACCCCAGTGTCGTAAACCTATGGCTTTTGACAGAAAGTAATAGCACTAATAAGCCCAACCGACTCGGCCTGGTTCGAATGGAAATCAACAGAAACAACGCTGTGATAACATTAAACTAATATTTATTTATTACGAGCGTTTGTTACACCAAACATAAATAAAAATCCCTATTCCAAGAGAATCACACAATCACTAACTACCGACTAACCCATCTAAGTATTTTATGCCTATTTAACACAACCTGCTTTGTTTTCATTTACCGGCCATCCCACAGAACTGTGTGACTTACTTATTGACTCGCCCTCGTAACTTTTTTCTACCCAGCTATGCACCGTTTTACGGGACAAACATTTGTCAGCATAAACACTGGCAACTCACCTTGGCCGGAGACATTTCGCGAATGACGCCGAAGTTGAATGTGAAGTGAAAACGTGGTTTAGAAAACAGAGCACTCAGTTCTATGCAACCGGTTTGGGAGGACTGATAAAACGATGGGATAAGTGCATCAATGTTGGTGGAAACTATGTTGAGAAATAAAGGGACAATCAATCAATCAATCATGTGCCATGCCGGAAAGCGTGAGCGGTCATGACTCGCCATTTCACTCGATCACCAGTGTCGTGGATCAGCTCAGTGTTCCTGTCTCGTCCATGCCATGTGGCCAAGCCATCCAGGTATTTTCCTCTCGGTCTTCCTCTTGGTCTGTTCCCTTCGATCTTGCCAGTTGTCACTAAGTTGTCCAATCCATATCTTCTCATAACATGTCCAAAAAATTTTGACTGTCTACGTCTAATTTCTCTAATCAGTTTACGATGTTCATTTGTCTCCTGTAGTACTTGGTCATTGGTTTTTCTGTCTGTCCATGGTATTCTTTGCATTTTCCTCAGAAATCACAGTTCTGCAGCCATCAGATGCTTTTCAGCTTGACTGCTCATTGTCCAAGTTTCACATCCATACAAAAGAACAAGCTCTATGTATCCCCTCAACACTCTTTTTCTCGTTTCAATTGACATCTTTTTATTGGTCAGAATGTTTTTCATCTTGCTAAAAGCTACTTTCGCCATGGCGATTCTTGTTCTAATCTCTTCAAGGCATCTCCCATCAGATGTTATGACTGTTCCAAGATAATTGTACCGATTCACTTGTTGAAGAATATTTCCATTTACTTGTATATTACATTGTGGCACTTCTTCCTTCCTAGTGACGACCATAACCTGAGTCTTTTTACAATTTAATTCTAACCCCAGTTGCTCACTGTGTACAACAACCGCATCTACTAATTGTTGCAGGTCCTGCACATTGTCTGCAATTAATACTGTATCATCTGCATATCTAATGTTATTGATGTTTCGTCCTCCAATGCTGATTCCATTTATATCCTCTACATTTCTGAAAATATTTTCACTGTATAGGGAAAAAAGATCTGGAGACATCACACATCCCTGCCTATCAAACCTTATTGCAGCTTGTTGTTTCCAATATATGTTTTTTTATAAGTCTAATGACTTTCCCATCAATTTGTAGATCTGCAAGCATATCCACCATGTTGACATGTCTAACTCTATCAAAAGCCTTTGTATAGTTAATAAAGCAAAGATGTATATCCTTGTTTACTTCTATAGCACGTTCAATAACTGTTCGCAGCATATACACAGCATTTACTGTACCCTTTCCTTCTACAAACCCACATTGTTCTTCCCCTATTTCAGGTTGTATCTTCTTCCTCACTCTTTGCATGATAATTCTTAGCAAAATCTTTGTGATGTGACTCATTATACTAATTGTTCTATGTTGATCACATTCCAAGGTTCCTGATTTCTTTGGGATTGCAATAAATACAGAGTTACATAATTCAGGAGGTATATCTCCAGTATCATATAATGTGTTCATCAGTCTGGTGACTTGCTCTAGTCCAAATTCTTCTAAAGCTTTAATCATTTCTGTTGTGATGTTATCTGCACCGGGGGCCTTGCCAGCTTTCATATGCTTAAGAACATTTCGAACCTCCATCTCCAAAATTGGCGGTCCTTCATTATTAAATCTAATATCATACTGTTCGTCTCTGTTATCGTCATAAAGGGACAATGTATGTATACAAATAAACTGGTTTCAAGTTGTTATCATATTTAGTTATTTTTCTACAGCCATTTGTGACTTACTTGTTAACTAACCCTCGTATGATCGTATAGCATGTTTGGTGCAAATCGAAGTTTTGTGTGGCACTGAATCAGTTAGACATGTACAGCTCAAAGACGGATACAGATTCTCCTACAGCCTAACACGTTTTGTATTTGTAACAGTGATAAAAACGCCGTGAGCAAACACGGTACGGGCTTCTGATCGTCAGATGTGATCCCCCTTCCACGAATGTTTCGGCCCTTTTATCCTTCTCTAGGGACGGCCTCGTCAGTTTCAAGGCTCCGGGCGTCTTTCCCCTTCCGTGCGAGACGTTCGGTCGATATCGTTGTCTTTGTTGTTGTGCTTGTCCCTTATCTGTGAACATGACCACTCTCAAGCCACCCCTCCCTCAGTGAGGAGAGTCTGTGCACCCCGTGCTTGCCCCTTAACGCTTGTGGTCGTGGGGAGCCAGCTACTTCCCCAGGCACAGCCTCTATCGCCTCCATTCGTCTCCGTTGCCATGTTACTTCTTCTTGACCCGTTCACGGCGTCGCACTCTACTAGGAAGCCGGTTCTTCCTTTTGGTTCTCGACCCACCTCTTGGTCTCTGCTGCCGAGTGAGTGCGACTTACGGACGACTACCGCCCTGGTATGGAGGTTGGACTTCGGCCGACATTTGCATGATTTGACGACTGCACAGTCCCACCGCAGTCCTTAGGTTCCCCGCCCTCGCTCGGAGGGAAAGCTATGGAGTCGATACGAGACGGTGCAAATACGTGCTCTTAGTTGAGAGATTGTTAGTCGTTCTGCAGTTACCACTTTAACCAAACTAGTTTCGAGACTTGTCCCAATCCAGGATCCAACAATTCCATAGCCAGCCCGAGGACTTTTCGGCTGCCTCACCCAGTTGTTTTTGTGCCTGAGTTCTCGCGTATCCTTTAATGCCCATTTGCTTTAGCACATCATACACGGAGTGGGAGACTAGACCTCTTGCGCCTACCGCTACAGCGACTAGCCCGACAGTGTACCCTTCCAGCTTAAGACTAGCGACCATGTCATTGTACTTCTCTGTCTTGTAGTATGTTGCTCATCAATATTTGACTCGTATGGGACGGTCTGCTCAATCAGCGTTAGCTGTTTGGCTGACGAGGAGTGAAGTACGATGTCAGGTCGCAAGCCAAACTTTCGGATCACATCAGGGTACTCCCCACGGCCCTTTAGATCCACAGTCAGCTCCCAGTTACCCGCACCATCGAAAACAGTCGGAACGGCAAGTCGGCAGCGCAGCCTTCCTTGTCGCTGCGTCGCTGCCCGGCTTGGAAGAAGTACATTTCCAGCAGCCTCGGCCTGACCATTTTGTTTGCCTGCGATCTGGCTATATCCACTATGGCCGCCAACTCAGTAAGGACTTTGTAGTGGCGCCATGTGAATCGGCCTTGGGTTAGGGCGACTATATATGCGGACAATACGTGCTCCGCTGTTTGGACCTTTTCACAGTTCAATACAGCTTTAACGTTATCAAATAAATTACTACTACTACTACTACTACTACTACTACTACTACTACTACTACTACTACTACTACTACTACTACTACTACTACTACTACTACTACTACTACTACTACTACTACTACTACTACTGCTACTACTACTACTACTTCTACTACTACTACTACTACTACTACTACTACTACTACTACTACCACCACCACCACCACCACCACCACTACTACTACTACTACTACTACTACTAATACTACTACTACTACTACTACTACTACTACTACTACTACTACTACTAGTACCTCTAATACAACAAAACTAATACCATCACCACCACCACCAGAGCAACAAAAACAAGCACTGCTACTATTACTGCTACTGCTACTACTGTTACAACAACAACAACTACTACTACTACCACCACCATCTTTAATACTACAATAACTAAAGCAACAATAACAACAGCAACTACTACTAGTAATACTGCTATTATTATTATTATTATTATTATTATTATTATTATTATTATAAGGAATGAGCTGTCTAAATAATACAAGCACTGAGCATTCAAGACCAGACAGGCCAGATGCGTTGCTATGAACGCAGTTTGCTGAAGATAACAAACAAGGGACGGCTTTGTTGTCTGTAACACACCTCCACTGGCTTGAATAGTTGATTGTGGTTATGTTGATAATGTCTCGAGCACGGTCAGACAGGGGTTCAACACCTACGCTTGACGTCCGCTAAGAGAGGAAAAGGCCCAGCCAGCTATCCCTGTGTGCTTTCAGACCTGCAATATATGCTCGTCCGCACACGTCACAGGTTAGACAAAACATGAAGCCCACAGTACTTCGAAAGACATAAAATATGTGTTGACGTGGTGTGTGTGTGTGTGTGAGTGTGTTTATGTGAGTGCGTTTATACGTGTGATTGGGTGTGAGTGTGCGTGTGTATGTGTTGTGTGTTTAAGCATGTAAGTTTGTTGAAATATATGAACGAAATGAAGACTAAACTCAGCGAAGGAGCTAATCATATTCACAAGAGATGTGTGCAGACGACCTTGGAGGCTGTCTAAATTTGGCTTTACACAAGAATGTAAAAAATGTCCTATACAACAAATTTACTAATTTTAAGAGTGGCCAGGACGAAGTTATAAATTACAAGCATTAGCAGGAAGTAGTGTGCGGTCTGTCTAAACGTTTCTAGCGAAGGGGACAAACCAAAATTCATTATGAAAAACGACAAAACAGATGGCCGAAACCATGTATGATGGCAGCAAAGTAATTCACTGGGAAGTACAGCGTTATGAGAGAGAAGTCTATCACCCAGAGAAATGATAAATGGCAATACTTGCTGTAGTCAACAGACCCTGACATCTGTTATCAGAGGTCTGCTGTTTCAATGAGCAATGTGTTTCTTATTGATCTAGGGAGTGCCAGTTACAACACTAATCACAGTTACAACATGTGCTGCTTGCTTGCTTGTGTTCGTTGGCTTGAGCTCCAGCGTGAAGTCCTGTATGTCGGATGAAGACATCCTGCTGTCCAACATCAGTGTGATGTCATACAGGACTTGAGGTTTGCGTGAGTATCCGGTGTCCCATGTCTGGCTTATTGGTGTGCAGACTGGTGGTTCCTCGCCGTGCAGGCGGGCACTCTCCGACTTTGGAGGAATCGCCGATCCTACTGACTTTAGCCAGGACCCCAAAAGGACCTATTGCCCAGGACGCTCGGCGAGGACGCGACAATAGGTCTTTGCCAGTATAGAACCCAGCCCTGGTGCCTTGGAAACACCCCTGTGTCCCGTTACAACATGTTACATTTACAACATGTTACATTTACAACATGTTACATTTACAACATGTCACAGTTACAACAATAGCTTTAGACACTCACAACAGTAGTGTCTTCCTTTTCGTACATTTTCAGACGCCAATCTGAATATGGCAGACCGCCTTACGTTGTTTGTTTGTTTTTTTTTAACGAAAAATGTATGGGTGTCAGTCGCTCAGAAAGCATGGCAAACTACTGAACGTAGACGTGCCAAGAGATCACAACAGCAATAAATGCTGGCGTTGGCTGCAACGTCCTGTAAAGGGCATACAACTAACTTAACTAACCTGAATATATTTAAATAAAGTAGCTTATAGACGCCGGCTTCGTGGCTTAGAGGTTAGCGACTTTTCTCCGTAATCTCGTATACTCTCGTCGGTAACGTGATGACGGTGAGAATCAGCAGTGGTTCGAATCGCATCGGTAACTGGTTCCAAATTGCTGTATGTAGCCGGGGCGCAGTGTTGGGGTGAGCGCCCAACATTGCTTAAATACCCCAATGGCTCGTGAATACATAACCTCTGCAGCAAAAGTCCAACTCTTGGCCTTCACGTGGCGGAACTGTTTTAACTAACAGGAGAAGGGGCGACGGCGAGTATCTGGCGCCGGAAAATAACCAGTGTGCTCTAGATGTGTATACACATACATGCATGTGCAGACACGTGTGTGCGTGTGTACACATCTAAACTCGAGTGAGACCACAGTCTGCTCTAGCAAAGGAAAGGTACTGAAGAAGGAGGCAACCAGCCAGGAGGCGCACCACAGAAATCAGGATGCCATGCAATTACGCAAAATGGAATATGTCGACTGCTGCTAAAAGTTATGGTGCTCGCCCTGCTTTGGACCCCCAGGCAGGTGCAGTGCCGGGCCCTATGTCTTGAAAGGGTCCAACCCCAACTACTGGAGGTCCTTCTCAGATGTCCTGTGGAGCCAGGGGACATGAGAATAGAACAGCTGGCCATACTAAACAAAGACTTAAATTAATGCACTGGAATGCGGAGGGAGTCAACAACAAAAAAGTAGAATTAGAAAACATCCTGGACAAAGAAAAAGTAAGCATATGTTGCTTGCAAGAAACTCACCTCAACGAAAATATAGCCTTCAAAATCAGAGGCTACCAGTGTTACCGATCTGACCGAAAGGACATGCGAAAAGGTGGGATACTTACCCTTGTAAAAAATAACATCACTGCTTCCCAAATTGAAGTCTATATGGAAGGGGCTGAGTATCAGACACTTAAACTTAAAACAGGCTATATAGACCTACATCTGATCAATTACTACTGTCCAAGTGACCATCCACAGGCACTGGACACACTACCATTAACAGAAAAAATTATTGTGTGCGGCGATTTCAACAGCCACTCGCAGAGTTGGGGCTATGATCACATGGACCAGAGAGGAGAGAGACTGGAAGACTGGCAGGATGAGAATAGATTCATCTTGGTTAACAAGCCGTCCGACCCACATAATTTCTACTCGAGATCATGGCACTCTACAACTACACCTGACCTGGCTTTTCATTCACCAGACCTGGAGTGGAACATTACACGAATTGTTGGGAAACAACTTGGTGGCAGCGACCATCGGCAAGTCTTTCTAACTGTAGAAAATGAGCTTGTAAGTGAAAGCAGCACCCTCTCGAGGTGGAACTACAAGAAAGCAGACTGGGCAGTGTACAAGCATCGCACCAGCATACTGGTTAGAAACCTGAACACTGAGAAAGACATAAATAAAGTAGTTAAAGAGTTTGGGAAATACATACTACAGGCAGCGCGAGAAACAGTACCAAGAGGAGCCCTAAACAATATAAACCCTACTGGAGTAGTGAACTGGAACAGTTGCATAATGATGTGGAAGTATGTAGAAAGCAAGCAGAGGCCAAGAGCACCACAATAAATCCCAGCATGCAAAAGCCAAATTTTAAAGGGCCAAGCTGCAGGCTAGACTGAAAATCTGGCAGGAAAAAACAGAGTCTCTGAACTTTGAAAGAGACACAAGGAAATTGTGGAAGCTTGTCACAGAAAAAACTGCAGTTTAATGATTCCTTGATAACTTACATATTAAAATACAAGGAAGGAGAAGGGTTAACAATCGTGTACTTCATTCTGAGAGGAGGACGAATAAAAGAGCATTGACCGACACAGATATGAAAATAGGATACAGGTGTTCGTAAAGTTCATTGCTTGACCATCTGACGGACACGGAGAAACGGGACGATCGGCCGACGGGAAAATGAACGGAGAATGCTTTGAAGTGCAAACGAGCGATGGACAGAGGACCAGCGCAACAGCGGAGAACGGAGCGCCCGGACGTATACGTGATTTCACTGAACGTTTGATGTTACGGGAACGGCAAATGCGACTGTTGATGTATGGATATCAAACAATCAACGGAGAATGGGACACGCAATATAAAAAGCTGAACATGGAGTTTCTGTTTAGTGTGATACCAAACTGGACGGAAAGATAGAATTATGTGTCCTGTAATGAATAGAAATATCCTCCCTTATAATGGGATAAAGTGCTTGGCTGCGGATAAATTTCGATTCGGGGACTTACATTAATTCTATAGAGGCATATATAAGGTTCAAATCTCCTATTGAAATCATAGAAGAGATGAAGGTTACTACACTTGAGCAAATAAAGTACCTACTTAGAAACAACAAGAACATAGACATGTTTTAATATGAAGAAGTGATAACTTAACGTCAAATACAGAACACTGTATGCTCAAACAAATATACAACTAAAACCCTTAAAAGGAAAAGACGTTAACCTGTGGCAAGCAGGGATACTTAAAACTGCATGCAATTGCACTGTGCCGAAACATTAAACTTTGTTAACCATAGACATGGTGTAGAACATTCATAGTAACTCTAGACAATGTCGGATAGTGGCGGTGTGTATTCAGAGGTGGATTATAATACCGTCCAAACCGGGAAATATATGAACTTCAGTGACTTACCAAATCGGATTATTTTCTGGTGATAAGACATTGAACAGTTGTTTTCTTCAAGAATTGGATTAATTCCCGACTCAAGCAGGAGGAGATCATTCATGGTGAGATCACTCCATTTCTGTGTGTGCAGTCCTGTGTTTTGGCTGACAGAAAAGACGAGAAGAACTAATGCACATACGAGATCAACCGTCCTATCTTGCATTCACACTAGCAGACAATACCAACTACATATACACAGTCCATACATACACCAGACATAGTTTTTCTTAATAAATCTGTTATTTATTGTTGAAAGGAACTGTTGTCAGAGTATGTGTTGAGAGAATAACAGAGAGAGTGAAAGAAATAGATATATGGAAGGGAAGACAGAAGGGAGGGGTGTAGACAAAAGTCAGTCAATAATCCCAACAGATAATAAGTTTGAAGATGTGCTTGTTGATTCCAACTCTCTCCCGGGAAAACAAGCGACATAATTGGTGGAGCAGCGGAGTACAAAATAATACCCATATGACCTAGAGGCATAACAGGACATATACATAGAGGGGTACCTGCATATTGGCACAGGCATAGCGGAGTACCTGCATGTTGGGACATACTGATTGGAATAAATATAAGTATACATTGATGACTTTTAATGGAAGGACGTCCATTGGATATATGGTGCCATTACATTTATGGTAGAAACATTTCATTAACGCTGGTGTCTTTACAGTGAGAAAGTTCCAGACAGAGTGAATGTGGATAGGTGGTAAGACACATTACATACCTAGTCACACGGTCACACGTCTACATAAGTCTTTATCCTATATCTCTTCTTGTGGATGAGAGAGTGGTTGTGATGTACTGTGTGGAGTTGTAGATTAATTATATTAGATAGGCATAGATAATGATATAGGTTCTAGGTAGATTATCTGTTTATAGGAAGGACTTCTTTATGGCTTTGAAGTGTCTGTACTCACCTTGCTGAACTACCTGCTTTAACTATGGCCACTCCCAAAATAACTACCGCCGAACTGAGGGCAAACGGGGAGGAAATTGGTTTAGCTGGCTCGGAACTAACTGATTACATCCAGGAAAGAGAGCGAGAGATTCGTCAAGCGGAACGAGAAGATCGAAAGGCCGAGTTGGAAGTGAGAAGAATAGAGGGGGAGACCAAACGAATGGAAATGGAACAAGAGGCCAAGAAACTGGAACAGGAGACCAAACGAATGGAAATGCAACAAGAGGCCAAGAAACTGGAACAGGAGACCAAACGAATGGAAATGGAACAAGAGGCCAAGAAACTGGAACAGGAGACCAAGCGACTGGAAATGGAACAAGAGGCCAAGAAAATGGACCAGGAGACCAAGAAACTGGAAATGGAACAGACTGCCAGGAGACAAGAAATGGAACATGAATACCGCTTGAAAGAGTTAGAACTCAAGACACAAACTAAGAGTGAAATAGATGCAGCAGAAGGAAGTTCATCTTCACATGAGGCAACCCACGTGAGTGGACAGGGTTACCATGCCATGAAGTTTCCCTTGGCGGTCTTTGATGAAAGTAAAGAGAAGATATACCAGTTTTTGGATCGGTTCGAGGCTATGGCAGTCGCTATGGGACTGGATAGAACCCGATGGGCTCTTAAATTATCCCAGGCTTTACGTGGTTCAGGGTACGAGGTCTACACACGCCTACCACCAGGACAGGAAAATCAGTACACGGAATTAAAAGCCGCTTTGATGAAACATTATGAAGTCACAGCACAAACGTATAGGAAGAAGTTTAGATCGTCTAGAAGAGAGCCGGGAGAACTATTCGCCGCCTACAGTCTGAGGCTGAAATCCTATCTCCAGAAATGGATGGACTTGGCAGAATTCAAGAGGGATTATGAGAGTCTCGAAGAGATGATGGTGGTCGACCAGATGCGAAAGCAAATGTCGAAACCTCTCAGAACCTTGTTGGGAGAACAAGGGGCGGAACGGATTGATGTTGTGAACAAGCTGGCGGAACGATTCGTAGAGGTACATGGGGAGGCTGCGGAACTCAGTATTCAAACCAAAGGTCAGGAGAAACAAGAGAAAAAGAAACCTAAGAACTGGGAAGGAGAAAAAGTGGAACCTTATATAAAGCACACAGAGGAGAGTTCAGAGAAAGTGAAGGAAGGAAACCAGAGCACCTCGAATTCTTCAGCGAAACGACAGTGGTCGGAGAAGTGGTGTTCATTCTGCAAAGTGCCATCTCATAACACGAAGGACTGCAGATCGAAACCTAAAAGTTCTTACTTCGCAGCATGCAAAGTGATTCCTACAACGGTGATCACAGACAAGGCTGAGGTCGGAGAAGGAGATAGGAACAAAAAGGACACCCAGAAACCTAGGAAGGGAACATGGTGCACACACTGCCGGTCGAAAACACATAATACTGTGGACTGCAGATGCAAGGCAGAAGACGCCAATTGCATAACCAACCTCGAGGAATCAAAAGAGGAAGGCAAGGAAACGGTCAAGGAGATGAAAGACACTCAGGACCAAGAGAGACCACCTGTGGTCGAACTGATTGAAGTCAATGGCCAGCAGGTTGCTTGTCTCTACGATACAGGTTTGGATGGGGAAGCGGTGGTGGACGCCAGCTTGGTAAGCCCAGACCAACTTACAGGGGAGACCATAGAGATACAGCCGGCAATGAGGAGTGCTGTTACCATGACGCTGCCAATCGCCAAGGTGGAGATTAAATCCAGGTACGTCACGGGCATTATTCCAGCTGCTGTATTATCGGACTCCTTATTTCCCATGATCATTGGCACGAAATATGTCTTTTTGGGAATGCCCAACCAGCCAGCCCACAAAGGAACAGTAGTCAGTGGATCTCACGGGAAGGAAAAAGAGGCAGAGAGACTATGCGACAACTCAGGGATAGGAGAATTGCATACTGCCAAGAGGAAAGATACTACGTTGCGTCCTTGCTACAGGAAGCTGCAAAGAAGTGCTGAGCCACCAGAACGGGGACAGTACTTTCTGAAGAATCGACTACTCTATCGGAGAGCTGGGAGGGGAGATAACCTGCACGAGCAGTGGGTGGTTCCAGAGACCCACCGTCTTCACATTCTTCAGAGTGGACACATCATAGGCGAAAATCGACATATGGGTGTCAGAGAGACCTTGCAGCAAATTTCCGGCCATTATTGCTGGCCAGGAATGACCGGAGATGTACGCCGGTGGTTGAAGTCTTGTTCAGAGTGCCAGAAAGCACCACCCAACAAGCGAATTAAGAGGAAACTAGCTCTTAAAGTGGAAGACAAAGTGGAAGTGTGGGGTCCAGCAGAGACCAATATACTCCAAGTAGGATGGAAAGGACCTTATCCTGTGGAAAAGGTTGTGTCCAAGAACATCTACAAAATAAGGATCGGGGAAGAGCAGAAAAATCTCCCTAGACATCTCATTAGGAAATATGAGGAGAGATCAGGGAGCAAAGCTTCGCACTTTATGGTGATGGCAGCCATTGGGACAAAAGTTACCAGTCCAGACGAAGACCAGAGATCGCCAGTACAACATAGGAGAGCCTATGGGAAAGTACGTGATAGGTCAGATTTACCCAACGACAGGAGGAGGGAAATCACAAGTCAGGGAAAGGACAAGAGTGAAAGTTTCACCGGTAACCAAGTTCAAAAGGGGTGGGTAACGTCGGGAAAGGCGAGAAATACCCAGGACCCCAACCGAAGATTGGCTGACCAGATACAATATCGCCCAAGATGGTCCTGGAAGCAAAAGTCCAGGAGATTTGGGAAAGACGACTCGGTCCAACGAGGACGAGGTGGAACATCCCCAGAGGCAAAGCCGGGGGAAACCAAGAGGACATGGAAGCAGTGTTACAATCAGGATGGGACAATCCGTCTGTATTGTGAGCCATCGCTTACGCCAGTGGAAAGGAGGCCGACTGAACGTACAGGGGCGATGAGCCAACACTAGTTTCAGTCATGAGTAGTATGGTAGGGTGCATATGAGGTCGCCTACTTGATGAGGTGTTGATCCATGTGAGGATCAATCATATCATCAACACGTGATGTTAATAGCTACTTCGCAGAAGCTCAACGCACGGTGGATGTGATGGACGTTGTTGTTGCAACAGGACTTCACAGTGGAATACATCCCTGGTAAGGAGAATGTAGGAGCGGATTTCTTATCTAGACATCCAACTCCAGAGGAAGAGGAATAAGTTGGAGGATCATAGGAATCAAAACTACAGGGATGAAGAGTCGACGCGGTCAACTCTCTTAAGAGGGGGCCTATGTCACAGAAAAAACTGCAGTTTAATGATTCCTTGATAACTTACATATTAAAATACAAGGAAGGAGAAGGGTTAACAATCGTGTACTTCATTCTGAGAGGAGGACGAATAAAAGAGCATTGACCGACACAGATATGAAAATAGGATACAGGTGTTCGTAAAGTTCATTGCTTGACGATCTGACGGACACGGAGAAACGGGACGATCGGCCGACGGGAAAATGAACGGAGAATGCTTTGAAGTGCAAACGAGCGATGGACAGAGGACCAGCGCAACAGCGGAGAACGGAGCGCCCGGACGTATACGCGATTTCACTGAACGTTTGATGTTACGGGAACGGCAAATGCGACTGTTGATGTATGGATATCAAACAATCAACGGAGAATGGGACACGCAATATAAAAAGCTGAACATGGAGTTTCTGTTTAGTGTGATACCAAACTGGACGGAAAGATAGAATTATGTGTCCTGTAATGAATAGAAATATCCTCCCTTATAATGGGATAAAGTGCTTGGCTGCGGATAAATTTCGATTCGGGGACTTACATTAATTCTATAGAGGCATATATAAGGTTCAAATCTCCTATTGAAATCATAGAAGAGATGAAGGTTACTACACTTGAGCAAATAAAGTACCTACTTAGAAACAACAAGATCATAGACATGTTTTAATATGAAGAAGTGATAACTTAACGTCAAATACAGAACACTGTATGCTCAAACAAATATACAACTAAAACCCTTAAAAGGAAAAGACGTTAACCTGTGGCAAGCAGGGATACTTAAAACTGCATGCAATTGCACTGTGCCGAAACATTAAACTTTGTTAACCATAGACATGGTGTAGAACATTCATAGTAACTCTAGACAATGTCGGATAGTGGCGGTGTGTATTCAGAGGTGGATTATAATACCGTCCAAACCGGGAAATATATGAACTTCAGTGACTTACCAAATCGGATTATTTTCTGGTGATAAGACATTGAACAGTTGTTTTCTTCAAGAATTGGATTAATTCCCGACTCAAGCAGGAGGAGATCATTCATGGTGAGATCACTCCATTTCTGTGTGTGCAGTCCTGTGTTTTGGCTGACAGAAAAGACGAGAAGAACTAATGCACATACGAGATCAACCGTCCTATCTTGCATTCACACTAGCAGACAATACCAACTACATATACACAGTCCATACATACACCAGACATAGTTTTTCTTAATAAATCTGTTATTTATTGTTGAAAGGAACTGTTGTCAGAGTATGTGTTGAGAGAATAACAGAGAGAGTGAAAGAAATAGATATATGGAAGGGAAGACAGAAGGGAGGGGTGTAGACAAAAGTCAGTCAATAATCCCAACAGATAATAAGTTTGAAGATGTGCTTGTTGATTCCAACTCTCTCCCGGGAAAACAAGCGACAAAGCTAATAAAACAACTTAACGATGAGGGCACAGGGAGAAACTCAAAAATTGCACTACATAAAGATGGAAACATCTTAACAAGAAAGCAAGCAGCTGACCATTTTGCGGACTCATTCGCAAACAAGATAACAATATCAAAATCAGTCCAGAGAAACAACAAGAGATTCAAGAGAAACGGCAACATACAGCACAGAAGGAAATAGTACATGAGGTTCTGGAGGCACCCATCACAATCAGCGAACTGGAGCTAGCCATATCAAAACTGAAAATGAGAAAGTCACCAGGAGCTGATGGTATCTCCAATGAAATGATCAGGAACTAGGAACAGAGGCCAAAGCAAAGCTGTTGCAGATCTTGAATAACAGTTGGACCTTAGGCAGTGTTCCACAAGCCTGGAGAGAAGCAATCATGATACCCCTCCTAAAATCAGGGAAAGATGGTTCCATTGCCTCTAGCTACAGACCAATTAGCCTCACCAGCTGTCTCTGCAAAACACTGGAACGCATCATCAATCACAGACTGCAGTGTTACATTGAAAGTAAAAACATCCTTGTGCCACAGCAGGCTGGCTTTAGGCAGTGCTACTCTACGGAAGATCAGACAACCTACCTCTCTCAAGAAATTGAGGATGCATTCCAAGAGAAGAAGCTGGTGCTTGCGGCATGGATAGATTTGAAGAAAGCCTTTGACAAAGTCTGGAAAGAAGGTCTGATGAATAAACTGAGAAACTGCAAAGTCAATGGAAGAATGTACAAATGGGTGAAAGCATACTTGCACAACAGAAGAGCCCGAGTACAGATAGACGGACTAAAGAGCAAGAAAGTACTACTGCGTCACGGAGTTCCCCAGGGCGAAGTATTGTCCCCCACACTCTTTCTAATCTTCATCAATGATCTCGTTGCTAATCTACCGCATGGAATTAAAGCCGCAATGTACGCCGATGACCTGGTTCTATGGAGCACAAATGAACATGCATCAGTGGCCACTAGATTACTACAAAGAGCTGTAGATACATTTGTTACATGGGCAAATAGATGGTGCGTCAGCATAAACACTGACAAGTGCAGCACCACCCTATTTACCCTCTCTCCAAAACAAAAGGCAGGGACCATCCAGAGAAATGGAACACCCCTACGAGAAGATAAAGAACCAACATACCTTGGAGTAACATTTGATGGCAGGCTGACATGGAAAAAGCACATCAACAAAGCAGTAGCAAAAGCCAGAAGGAAAATAGCCATCCTGAGAAAGCTAAGTGGAACCACATGAGGAGCCAGTGGGAAAATACTTAGCAAAGTTTATCAACAGAGCATACGACCACACCTGGAATACGGGTCAACTGCATGGTGTTCGGCAGCAAAAACCACACTACAAGAGCTGGACAAAGTGCAAAGACAAGCACTTAGAGTCACCACAGGAGGGATGAGATCAACCCCTATAGTGGAAATGGAGAAGATGGGGAGGACACAAGCACTGAGTGAGCGCAGAGATACGAAAACGCTAATACAAGCAGAAAAGTTCCTCAGCTTGCCAGGCCACCCTATGAAGAACAGATTTGAAAACCTAGCTATGGGGCGGTTGAAAAGAAGTAGTTTTATCCACCAGGCCAAACGACTCTGCAGAGAAACCACCGATCTGCCCACAGTTGGTATCCCCCTAACAACTATTCCAGAGCGAACTCCATGGAAAGATGAGCATAGACTATCATTACAAATTCAGACAAAAGTGAGAGGAATATTTGACAAGGAAGAACAGAATAGTGTGCAGCGCAGAACAGCCACTCTCAGCTTCCTTGATGAAGAATACCCACAGGACCTCTGGATCCGAGTCTACACAGATGGGTCAGCACAAAATGCTGTTCGAAATGGAGGAGCGGGAGTGTACATACAATACCCAAATAATACCAGGGACACAGCTAGAGTACCTACAGGAAAGTACTGCCATAACTACGATGCTGAAATTGAGGCAATCAAGATAGCAACAGAGAAATTACTAAATACCAGCAATGGTACACAACCTGTGGTGCTATTGACAGATGCAAAATCAGTACTCGAGGCGCTCCTGTCTGGAAAATTGCCAGTACTAAGGACACTACTTTCTGAACTTAGCAGTCAGCATAAGGTCACCATACAGTGGATACCATCCAAATGTGGAGTACCCGGGAATGACAGAGCTGATCAATTGGCTAAGGAAGGAGCCAAAGAAGAACAGCCTGATGTGCCTGTAACATACCACCAAAAGAAAAGAATGATCAAATCAGTCAGAAAGCCACCAAAACCTGCTCAAGATGACTACCACGTTATGGATAGACCAGAACAAGTCATTATTATAAGAGTCATTACTCTTATTCTGAGACCATAGAGATACAGCCGGCAATGACGAGTGCTGTTACCATGACGCTGCCAATCGCCAAGGTGGAGATTAAATCCAGGTACGTCACGGGCATTATTCCAGCTGCTGTATTATCGGACTCCTTATTTCCCATGATCATTGGCACGAAATATGTCTTTTTGGGAATGCCCAACCAGCCAGCCCACAAAGGAACAGTAGTCAGTGGATCTCACGGGAAGGAAAAAGAGGCAGAGAGACTATGCGACAACTCAGGGATAGGAGAATTGCATACTGCCAAGAGGAAAGATACTACGTTGCGTCCTTGCTACAGGAAGCTGCAAAGAAGTGCTGAGCCACCAGAACGGGGACAGTACTTTCTGAAGAATCGACTACTCTATCGGAGAGCTGGGAGGGGAGATAACCTGCACGAGCAGTGGGTGGTTCCAGAGACCCACCGTCTTCACATTCTTCAGAGTGGACACATCATAGGCGAAAATCGACATATGGGTGTCAGAGAGACCTTGCAGCAAATTTCCGGCCATTATTGCTGGCCAGGAATGACCGGAGATGTACGCCGGTGGTTGAAGTCTTGTTCAGAGTGCCAGAAAGCACCACCCAACAAGCGAATTAAGAGGAAACTAGCTCTTAAAGTGGAAGACAAAGTGGAAGTGTGGGGTCCAGCAGAGACCAATATACTCCAAGTAGGATGGAAAGGACCTTATCCTGTGGAAAAGGTTGTGTCCAAGAACATCTACAAAATAAGGATCGGGGAAGAGCAGAAAAATCTCCCTAGACATCTCATTAGGAAATATGAGGAGAGATCAGGGAGCAAAGCTTCGCACTTTATGGTGATGGCAGCCATTGGGACAAAAGTTACCAGTCCAGACGAAGACCAGAGATCGCCAGTACAACATAGGAGAGCCTATGGGAAAGTACGTGATAGGTCAGATTTACCCAACGACAGGAGGAGGGAAATCACAAGTCAGGGAAAGGACAAGAGTGAAAGTTTCACCGGTAACCAAGTTCAAAAGGGGTGGGTAACGTCGGGAAAGGCGAGAAATACCCAGGACCCCAACCGAAGATTGGCTGACCAGATACAATATCGCCCAAGATGGTCCTGGAAGCAAAAGTCCAGGAGATTTGGGAAAGACGACTCGGTCCAACGAGGACGAGGTGGAACATCCCCAGAGGCAAAGCCGGGGGAAACCAAGAGGACATGGAAGCAGTGTTACAATCAGGATGGGACAATCCGTCTGTATTGTGAGCCATCGCTTACGCCAGTGGAAAGGAGGCCGACTGAACGTACAGGGGCGATGAGCCAACACTAGTTTCAGTCATGAGTAGTATGGTAGGGTGCATATGAGGTCGCCTACTTGATGAGGTGTTGATCCATGTGAGGATCAATCATATCATCAACACGTGATGTTAATAGCTACTTCGCAGAAGCTCAACGCACGGTGGATGTGATGGACGTTGTTGTTGCAACAGGACTTCACAGTGGAATACATCCCTGGTAAGGAGAATGTAGGAGCGGATTTCTTATCTAGACATCCAACTCCAGAGGAAGAGGAATAAGTTGGAGGATCATAGGAATCAAAACTACAGGGATGAAGAGTCGACGCGGTCAACTCTCTTAAGAGGGGGCCTATGTCACAGAAAAAACTGCAGTTTAATGATTCCTTGATAACTTACATATTAAAATACAAGGAAGGAGAAGGGTTAACAATCGTGTACTTCATTCTGAGAGGAGGACGAATAAAAGAGCATTGACCGACACAGATATGAAAATAGGATACAGGTGTTCGTAAAGTTCATTGCTTGACGATCTGACGGACACGGAGAAACGGGACGATCGGCCGACGGGAAAATGAACGGAGAATGCTTTGAAGTGCAAACGAGCGATGGACAGAGGACCAGCGCAACAGCGGAGAACGGAGCGCCCGGACGTATACGCGATTTCACTGAACGTTTGATGTTACGGGAACGGCAAATGCGACTGTTGATGTATGGATATCAAACAATCAACGGAGAATGGGACACGCAATATAAAAAGCTGAACATGGAGTTTCTGTTTAGTGTGATACCAAACTGGACGGAAAGATAGAATTATGTGTCCTGTAATGAATAGAAATATCCTCCCTTATAATGGGATAAAGTGCTTGGCTGCGGATAAATTTCGATTCGGGGACTTACATTAATTCTATAGAGGCATATATAAGGTTCAAATCTCCTATTGAAATCATAGAAGAGATGAAGGTTACTACACTTGAGCAAATAAAGTACCTACTTAGAAACAACAAGATCATAGACATGTTTTAATATGAAGAAGTGATAACTTAACGTCAAATACAGAACACTGTATGCTCAAACAAATATACAACTAAAACCCTTAAAAGGAAAAGACGTTAACCTGTGGCAAGCAGGGATACTTAAAACTGCATGCAATTGCACTGTGCCGAAACATTAAACTTTGTTAACCATAGACATGGTGTAGAACATTCATAGTAACTCTAGACAATGTCGGATAGTGGCGGTGTGTATTCAGAGGTGGATTATAATACCGTCCAAACCGGGAAATATATGAACTTCAGTGACTTACCAAATCGGATTATTTTCTGGTGATAAGACATTGAACAGTTGTTTTCTTCAAGAATTGGATTAATTCCCGACTCAAGCAGGAGGAGATCATTCATGGTGAGATCACTCCATTTCTGTGTGTGCAGTCCTGTGTTTTGGCTGACAGAAAAGACGAGAAGAACTAATGCACATACGAGATCAACCGTCCTATCTTGCATTCACACTAGCAGACAATACCAACTACATATACACAGTCCATACATACACCAGACATAGTTTTTCTTAATAAATCTGTTATTTATTGTTGAAAGGAACTGTTGTCAGAGTATGTGTTGAGAGAATAACAGAGAGAGTGAAAGAAATAGATATATGGAAGGGAAGACAGAAGGGAGGGGTGTAGACAAAAGTCAGTCAATAATCCCAACAGATAATAAGTTTGAAGATGTGCTTGTTGATTCCAACTCTCTCCCGGGAAAACAAGCGACAAAGCTAATAAAACAACTTAACGATGAGGGCACAGGGAGAAACTCAAAAATTGCACTACATAAAGATGGAAACATCTTAACAAGAAAGCAAGCAGCTGACCATTTTGCGGACTCATTCGCAAACAAGATAACAATATCAAAATCAGTCCAGAGAAACAACAAGAGATTCAAGAGAAACGGCAACATACAGCACAGAAGGAAATAGTACATGAGGTTCTGGAGGCACCCATCACAATCAGCGAACTGGAGCTAGCCATATCAAAACTGAAAATGAGAAAGTCACCAGGAGCTGATGGTATCTCCAATGAAATGATCAGGAACTAGGAACAGAGGCCAAAGCAAAGCTGTTGCAGATCTTGAATAACAGTTGGACCTTAGGCAGTGTTCCACAAGCCTGGAGAGAAGCAATCATGATACCCCTCCTAAAATCAGGGAAAGATGGTTCCATTGCCTCTAGCTACAGACCAATTAGCCTCACCAGCTGTCTCTGCAAAACACTGGAACGCATCATCAATCACAGACTGCAGTGTTACATTGAAAGTAAAAACATCCTTGTGCCACAGCAGGCTGGCTTTAGGCAGTGCTACTCTACGGAAGATCAGACAACCTACCTCTCTCAAGAAATTGAGGATGCATTCCAAGAGAAGAAGCTGGTGCTTGCGGCATGGATAGATTTGAAGAAAGCCTTTGACAAAGTCTGGAAAGAAGGTCTGATGAATAAACTGAGAAACTGCAAAGTCAATGGAAGAATGTACAAATGGGTGAAAGCATACTTGCACAACAGAAGAGCCCGAGTACAGATAGACGGACTAAAGAGCAAGAAAGTACTACTGCGTCACGGAGTTCCCCAGGGCGGAGTATTGTCCCCCACACTCTTTCTAATCTTCATCAATGATCTCGTTGCTAATCTACCGCATGGAATTAAAGCCGCAATGTACGCCGATGACCTGGTTCTATGGAGCACAAATGAACATGCATCAGTGGCCACTAGATTACTACAAAGAGCTGTAGATACATTTGTTACATGGGCAAATAGATGGTGCGTCAGCATAAACACTGACAAGTGCAGCACCACCCTATTTACCCTCTCTCCAAAACAAAAGGCAGGGACCATCCAGAGAAATGGAACACCCCTACGAGAAGATAAAGAACCAACATACCTTGGAGTAACATTTGATGGCAGGCTGACATGGAAAAAGCACATCAACAAAGCAGTAGCAAAAGCCAGAAGGAAAATAGCCATCCTGAGAAAGCTAAGTGGAACCACATGAGGAGCCAGTGGGAAAATACTTAGCAAAGTTTATCAACAGAGCATACGACCACACCTGGAATACGGGTCAACTGCATGGTGTTCGGCAGCAAAAACCACACTACAAGAGCTGGACAAAGTGCAAAGTCAAGCACTTAGAGTCACCACAGGAGGGATGAGATCAACCCCTATAGTGGAAATGGAGAAGATGGGGAGGACACAAGCACTGAGTGAGCGCAGAGATACGAAAACGCTAATACAAGCAGAAAAGTTCCTCAGCTTGCCAGGCCACCCTATGAAGAACAGATTTGAAAACCTAGCTATGGGGCGGTTGAAAAGAAGTAGTTTTATCCACCAGGCCAAACGACTCTGCAGAGAAACCACCGATCTGCCCACAGTTGGTATCCCCCTAACAACTATTCCAGAGCGAACTCCATGGAAAGATGAGCATAGACTATCATTACAAATTCAGACAAAAGTGAGAGGAATATTTGACAAGGAAGAACAGAATAGTGTGCAGCGCAGAACAGCCACTCTCAGCTTCCTTGATGAAGAATACCCACAGGACCTCTGGATCCGAGTCTACACAGATGGGTCAGCACAAAATGCTGTTCGAAATGGAGGAGCGGGAGTGTACATACAATACCCAAATAATACCAGGGACACAGCTAGAGTACCTACAGGAAAGTACTGCCATAACTACGATGCTGAAATTGAGGCAATCAAGATAGCAACAGAGAAATTACTAAATACCAGCAATGGTACACAACCTGTGGTGCTATTGACAGATGCAAAATCAGTACTCGAGGCGCTCCTGTCTGGAAAATTGCCAGTACTAAGGACACTACTTTCTGAACTTAGCAGTCAGCATAAGGTCACCATACAGTGGATACCATCCAAATGTGGAGTACCCGGGAACGACAGAGCTGATCAATTGGCTAAGGAAGGAGCCAAAGAAGAACAGCCTGATGTGCCTGTAACATACCACCAAAAGAAAAGAATGATCAAATCAGTCAGAAAGCCACCAAAACCTGCTCAAGATGACTACCACGTTATGGATAGACCAGAACAAGTCATTATTATAAGAGTCATTACTCTTATTCTGAGACCATAGAGATACAGCCGGCAATGACGAGTGCTGTTACCATGACGCCGCCAATCGCCAAGGTGGAGATTAAATCCAGGTACGTCACGGGCATTATTCCAGCTGCTGTATTATCGGACTCCTTATTTCCCATGATCATTGGCACGAAATATGTCTTTTTGGGAATGCCCAACCAGCCAGCCCACAAAGGAACAGTAGTCAGTGGATCTCACGGGAAGGAAAAAGAGGCAGAGAGACTATGCGACAACTCAGGGATAGGAGAATTGCATACTGCCAAGAGGAAAGATACTACGTTGCGTCCTTGCTACAGGAAGCTGCAAAGAAGTGCTGAGCCACCAGAACGGGGACAGTACTTTCTGAAGAATCGACTACTCTATCGGAGAGCTGGGAGGGGAGATAACCTGCACGAGCAGTGGGTGGTTCCAGAGACCCACCGTCTTCACATTCTTCAGAGTGGACACATCATAGGCGAAAATCGACATATGGGTGTCAGAGAGACCTTGCAGCAAATTTCCGGCCATTATTGCTGGCCAGGAATGACCGGAGATGTACGCCGGTGGTTGAAGTCTTGTTCAGAGTGCCAGAAAGCACCACCCAACAAGCGAATTAAGAGGAAACTAGCTCTTAAAGTGGAAGACAAAGTGGAAGTGTGGGGTCCAGCAGAGACCAATATACTCCAAGTAGGATGGAAAGGACCTTATCCTGTGGAAAAGGTTGTGTCCAAGAACATCTACAAAATAAGGATCGGGGAAGAGCAGAAAAATCTCCCTAGACATCTCATTAGGAAATATGAGGAGAGATCAGGGAGCAAAGCTTCGCACTTTATGGTGATGGCAGCCATTGGGACAAAAGTTACCAGTCCAGACGAAGACCAGAGATCGCCAGTACAACATAGGAGAGCCTATGGGAAAGTACGTGATAGGTCAGATTTACCCAACGACAGGAGGAGGGAAATCACAAGTCAGGGAAAGGACAAGAGTGAAAGTTTCACCGGTAACCAAGTTCAAAAGGGGTGGATAACGTCGGGAAAGGCGAGAAATACCCAGGACCCCAACCGAAGATTGGCTGACCAGATACAATATCGCCCAAGATGGTCCTGGAAGCAAAAGTCCAGGAGATTTGGGAAAGACGACTCGGTCCAACGAGGACGAGGTGGAACATCCCCAGAGGCAAAGCCGGGGGAAACCAAGAGGACATGGAAGCAGTGTTACAATCAGGATGGGACAATCCGTCTGTATTGTGAGCCATCGCTTACGCCAGTGGAAAGGAGGCCGACTGAACGTACAGGGGCGATGAGCCAACACTAGTTTCAGTCATGAGTAGTATGGTAGGGTGCATATGAGGTCGCCTACTTGATGAGGTGTTGATCCATGTGAGGATCAATCATATCATCAACACGTGATGTTAATAGCTACTTCGCAGAAGCTCAACGCACGGTGGATGTGATGGACGTTGTTGTTGCAACAGGACTTCACAGTGGAATACATCCCTGGTAAGGAGAATGTAGGAGCGGATTTCTTATCTAGACATCCAACTCCAGAGGAAGAGGAATAAGTTGGAGGATCATAGGAATCAAAACTACAGGGATGAAGAGTCGACGCGGTCAACTCTCTTAAGAGGGGGCCTATGTCACAGAAAAAACTGCAGTTTAATGATTCCTTGATAACTTACATATTAAAATACAAGGAAGGAGAAGGGTTAACAATCGTGTACTTCATTCTGAGAGGAGGACGAATAAAAGAGCATTGACCGACACAGATATGAAAATAGGATACAGGTGTTCGTAAAGTTCATTGCTTGACGATCTGACGGACACGGAGAAACGGGACGATCGGCCGACGGGAAAATGAACGGAGAATGCTTTGAAGTGCAAACGAGCGATGGACAGAGGACCAGCGCAACAGCGGAGAACGGAGCGCCCGGACGTATACGTGATTTCACTGAACGTTTGATGTTACGGGAACGGCAAATGCGACTGTTGATGTATGGATATCAAACAATCAACGGCGAATGGGACACGCAATATAAAAAGCTGAACATGGAGTTTCTGTTTAGTGTGATACCAAACTGGACGGAAAGATAGAATTATGTGTCCTGTAATGAATAGAAATATCCTCCCTTATAATGGGATAAAGTGCTTGGCTGCGGATAAATTTCGATTCGGGGACTTACATTAATTCTATAGAGGCATATATAAGGTTCAAATCTCCTATTGAAATCATAGAAGAGATGAAGGTTACTACACTTGAGCAAATAAAGTACCTACTTAGAAACAACAAGATCATAGACATGTTTTAATATGAAGAAGTGATAACTTAACGTCAAATACAGAACACTGTATGCTCAAACAAATATACAACTAAAACCCTTAAAAGGAAAAGACGTTAACCTGTGGCAAGCAGGGATACTTAAAACTGCATGCAATTGCACTGTGCCGAAACATTAAACTTTGTTAACCATAGACATGGTGTAGAACATTCATAGTAACTCTAGACAATGTCGGATAGTGGCGGTGTGTATTCAGAGGTGGATTATAATACCGTCCAAACCGGGAAATATATGAACTTCAGTGACTTACCAAATCGGATTATTTTCTGGTGATAAGACATTGAACAGTTGTTTTCTTCAAGAATTGGATTAATTCTCGACTCAAGCAGGAGGAGATCATTCATGGTGAGATCACTCCATTTCTGTGTGTGCAGTCCTGTGTTTTGGCTGACAGAAAAGACGAGAAGAACTAATGCACATACGAGATCAACCGTCCTATCTTGCATTCACACTAGCAGACAATACCAACTACATATACACAGTCCATACATACACCAGACATAGTTTTTCTTAATAAATCTGTTATTTATTGTTGAAAGGAACTGTTGTCAGAGTATGTGTTGAGAGAATAACAGAGAGAGTGAAAGAAATAGATATATGGAAGGGAAGACAGAAGGGAGGGGTGTAGACAAAAGTCAGTCAATAATCCCAACAGATAATAAGTTTGAAGATGTGCTTGTTGATTCCAACTCTCTCCCGGGAAAACAAGCGACAAAGCTAATAAAACAACTTAACGATGAGGGCACAGGGAGAAACTCAAAAATTGCACTACATAAAGATGGAAACATCTTAACAAGAAAGCAAGCAGCTGACCATTTTGCGGACTCATTCGCAAACAAGATAACAATATCAAAATCAGTCCAGAGAAACAACAAGAGATTCAAGAGAAACGGCAACATACAGCACAGAAGGAAATAGTACATGAGGTTCTGGAGGCACCCATCACAATCAGCGAACTGGAGCTAGCCATATCAAAAATGAAAATGAGAAAGTCACCAGGAGCTGATGGTATCTCCAATGAAATGATCAGGAACTAGGAACAGAGGCCAAAGCAAAGCTGTTGCAGATCTTGAATAACAGTTGGACCTTAGGCAGTGTTCCACAAGCCTGGAGAGAAGCAATCATGATACCCCTCCTAAAATCAGGGAAAGATGGTTCCATTGCCTCTAGCTACAGACCAATTAGCCTCACCAGCTGTCTCTGCAAAACACTGGAACGCATCATCAATCACAGACTGCAGTGTTACATTGAAAGTAAAAACATCCTTGTGCCACAGCAGGCTGGCTTTAGGCAGTGCTACTCTACGGAAGATCAGACAACCTACCTCTCTCAAGAAATTGAGGATGCATTCCAAGAGAAGAAGCTGGTGCTTGCGGCATGGATAGATTTGAAGAAAGCCTTTGACAAAGTCTGGAAAGAAGGTCTGATGAATAAACTGAGAAACTGCAAAGTCAATGGAAGAATGTACAAATGGGTGAAAGCATACTTGCACAACAGAAGAGCCCGAGTACAGATAGACGGACTAAAGAGCAAGAAAGTACTACTGCGTCACGGAGTTCCCCAGGGCGGAGTATTGTCCCCCACACTCTTTCTAATCTTCATCAATGATCTCGTTGCTAATCTACCGCATGGAATTAAAGCCGCAATGTACGCCGATGACCTGGTTCTATGGAGCACAAATGAACATGCATCAGTGGCCACTAGATTACTACAAAGAGCTGTAGATACATTTGTTACATGGGCAAATAGATGGTGCGTCAGCATAAACACTGACAAGTGCAGCACCACCCTATTTACCCTCTCTCCAAAACAAAAGGCAGGGACCATCCAGAGAAATGGAACACCCCTACGAGAAGATAAAGAACCAACATACCTTGGAGTAACATTTGATGGCAGGCTGACATGGAAAAAGCACATCAACAAAGCAGTAGCAAAAGCCAGAAGGAAAATAGCCATCCTGAGAAAGCTAAGTGGAACCACATGAGGAGCCAGTGGGAAAATACTTAGCAAAGTTTATCAACAGAGCATACGACCACACCTGGAATACGGGTCAACTGCATGGTGTTCGGCAGCAAAAACCACACTACAAGAGCTGGACAAAGTGCAAAGTCAAGCACTTAGAGTCACCACAGGAGGGATGAGATCAACCCCTATAGTGGAAATGGAGAAGATGGGGAGGACACAAGCACTGAGTGAGCGCAGAGATACGAAAACGCTAATACAAGCAGAAAAGTTCCTCAGCTTGCCAGGCCACCCTATGAAGAACAGATTTGAAAACCTAGCTATGGGGCGGTTGAAAAGAAGTAGTTTTATCCACCAGGCCAAACGACTCTGCAGAGAAACCACCGATCTGCCCACAGTTGGTATCCCCCTAACAACTATTCCAGAGCGAACTCCATGGAAAGATGAGCATAGACTATCATTACAAATTCAGACAAAAGTGAGAGGAATATTTGACAAGGAAGAACAGAATAGTGTGCAGCGCAGAACAGCCACTCTCAGCTTCCTTGATGAAGAATACCCACAGGACCTCTGGATCCGAGTCTACACAGATGGGTCAGCACAAAATGCTGTTCGAAATGGAGGAGCGGGAGTGTACATACAATACCCAAATAATACCAGGGACACAGCTAGAGTACCTACAGGAAAGTACTGCCATAACTACGATGCTGAAATTGAGGCAATCAAGATAGCAACAGAGAAATTACTAAATACCAGCAATGGTACACAACCTGTGGTGCTATTGACAGATGCAAAATCAGTACTCGAGGCGCTCCTGTCTGGAAAATTGCCAGTACTAAGGACACTACTTTCTGAACTTAGCAGTCAGCATAAGGTCACCATACAGTGGATACCATCCAAATGTGGAGTACCCGGGAACGACAGAGCTGATCAATTGGCTAAGGAAGGAGCCAAAGAAGAACAGCCTGATGTGCCTGTAACATACCACCAAAAGAAAAGAATGATCAAATCAGTCAGAAAGCCACCAAAACCTGCTCAAGATGACTACCACGTTATGGATAGACCAGAACAAGTCATTATTCTGCGCCTCAGAACAGGGCACAATAGATTACGCAACCACATGTATACAAAATTCAAGATTGGTGAAACAGCCATGTGTACATGTGGATTGGCGTCGCAGACAGCAGAGCACATACTCCAAGACTGCCCAAAATATAACATATCTAGGCAAACCTTCTGGCCTAGAGAGACGACAGTGGAAGATAAACTCTATGGACCGCTGTGTGTGACAAGACCTATTGACGCGTCCTCGTCGAGCGTCCTGGGCAACAGGTCCCTTCGGGGTCCTGGCTAATGTCAGTAGGATCGCCGATTCCTCCGAAGTCGGAGAGTGTCTGCCTGTACGGCGAGGAACCACCAGTCTGCACACCAATAAGCCAGACATGGGACAACGGATACTCACGCAAAACTCAGGTCCTGTAAGACATCACACTGATGTTGGACAATAGGATGCCTTCATCCGACATACAGGACTTCGCGTTGGAGCTCAAGCCAACGAACACAAGCAAGCAAGCATACAGGAGACAGCATTGCAGTTATAGACATATTTCAAGCGAACGAAAGAAGAAGAAGAAGAAGCATCGGTAACTTACGGGGTATGTGAGCCGGCCGCTCAGAAAGCAATGGCAAACTACTGAGCGTAATCTTGCCAAGAAATCAACATACAGCTGAAAGATGCTGGTGTTGACAGCGATGTCCTGTAAAGGATATGCAAAAAAACAAACAAAAAACACATGAACGTGTTCTATCGTCTCAGACAGTTGGTGTTATTTTATATTTATTAGTTAGTTAGTTAGTCGCAGTTCCAACTTCACAGTAACGGGTCGTCCCCATTATGCTCCGTTCCTGTGCCAGTGAACATCATACAAAACGCTCCCCACTGTTCAATGTGAAAAGTGGAAAAGACAGGAGTCTCGACAAACAACAGCCCGCACAGATGCACTGTGCATAATGCCGCCGCCAGAATGTCAACACAATAGTCCCCCACAAAACACCCAGTTAATTTCTGATGGAATCTGCAGTCATTTTCCCATCTGGATGTTTCCTAGATGTTCACCCACACAGTCCACGAAATACAGTTCATCGTCGATGGCAGTGGCAGTCAACCAGAAGTCCAGCAGCCACGCATTTCTGCATAAGGCAAAAACCGGTCGTCAACTCTGGGACATAGCCATCTGCCATCGCTCCGAACATGCAGTCACGTTCCAAAACACCTCGGGCAGATTCAACAGCATTTCTATTTTATATGTATATACACATGAACGTGTTCTATCGTCTCAGACAGTTGGTGTTATTTTATATGTGTATACACACTCGGCGGTGCTGGTTTTTTTCGAAAAAGGTATAGGGGCCGGTCGTTCAGAAAGCAATGGCAAACTACTGAACGTAACACTTGCCTAGTACATCAACAGCAGCTGAAAATGCTGGTGTTGACTACAACGTCCCGTAACGGATACGCAACAAAATTTTTAATACACATGAACGTGTTTTATCGTCTCAGACAGTTGGTGTTATTTTATATGTGTATACACATGAACGTGTTCTATCGTCTCAGACAGGCGCAGCTTCCTCCAAGCTAGCAGTCGGTCTGCATGGTAGATGGATTTGGCTGTTGACATGTTAAATGTAGAATATTGCCTGATCTTTCCTTCTGACAATATTTTTCTCCTTTGTCATCCCTTTCACGATCATTTAACCTCTTATACACAGTGTTGTTTATCAATATTCTAAATTGTTCAGCTGATTGCTAGGATCGGTGATTTCTTCTGCCTTGCTTTGGACGTAGATATGTAATCTTTTCCAATTCATTACCGGGCATTGGTTTCATATCTCCATTTATAATCTCCATTCCTTGAGTTTAATTGAAATTACTTGTATTCTTGAGAACTCACTCTTCTGCAGCCCACATTGTACCAGAAAGCTTTTTCATCATTCCTTGGGTATGGATATGGATTTTGTTAAAGACTTAGCTGATGTTTTCCAAGCTGCAAAGGTAATCAAAGACTGGCCTCAGTCATCCAATGTTTTCAGTTTGCAATTCTACATAATGTGGACTTTCTCATCTGCTTCCGATGTTGTAGCGGCAAACATTTTCACGATTGTCATTCTTTGCCTCGCACTTATTCAGTTTGTTTCACCCATGTCTTCATTGTCAGGAGACGATCTCAGGTGACAACTGATTCTAATCATCCTGCAGTATCTACATTGAACGCTAGCCAAGAATGATGTGAATTATTTAAAAGGTAGATCACTACGCTTGTTGTTTTCTCATCATTGATCTTCACTAGTCATGTATTTTCACATTATCTAACACTAAACGTCTTTCTGCATCCTGTTGTTAGCTGTACTAATATATTCTTCACAAGTTCATATGGCTAGTGAGTCTGCAAAGGAAGCGGTGTGCACAAGCATAACCCGTCCTTTACCTTCCCCTATGAATTAGTATAAATATCGCTATACATTTATTATACTGTCGACTTCATTGCACCGGGTTATTATCCCATATGACCCAGTCTCTTTCCGCAGCGCGGAAAGCTTTGCACAAAATACAAATTCCGTAGCTCCAGCGACGATCTATGCTTTGAATAGAGCAAGTCTTTATGTAGTCAATAAAGCAAAGGTGTAGGTCTTTGTTTACTTCCATAGAACATTCAGTTACTGTTCTCAGTATATAGACAGCATTTATTGTATCCTTGTCTTCTACAAACCCACATTGTTCTCCTATTTCGGGAGGGGGGGGGGGTTGGGGGGGGGGGGGGGGGGGTTCCTAACTCTTTGCATAGTAATTCTTAGCAAAATGTTCGTGCTGTGGCTCATTATACTAATTGTTCGATGTTGATCACATTCCAAGGCTCCTGATTTCTTTGGGATTGCAATAAACATAGAAATACATAATTCAGGAGGTATATCTCCAGTATCGTATATTGCGTTCAGCAGTCTGGTGACTTGGTCTATTCCATATTTTTCTAAGGCAGTGATCATTTCTGTTGTGATGTTATCTGTACCCGGGGTCTTGCCAGTTTTCATATGGTTAAGAGCATTCTGAACTTCCAACCTCATAATTGATGGTCCTTCATTATTATTTCTAATAGCATACTGTTCTCTGGTATCATCATAAACGTTTTTCACATACTCTGATCATACATGTAAAATCTTATCTTTTTTTCTAATATGATGATTTCATCTTTTGTTTTTACTCAGCCTGTTGAAGTACGTGTTAGTAAGCTCCTGAATTCTTTTGTGGTGTAATTTGGTATTTTTACTGTTGTGTTGTTTTTCAATTTCTATACAATTTTTTTCTGGCGCTATGCTTCTTTTGCCTCTTTACTATTCGTATGTTACATATCCTTTACATGACGCCGCAGTCAACACCAGCATTTTTTGCTGTTGTGATCTCTTGGCAAGTTTAGGTTCAGTAGTTTACCATTCCTTTATGAACGACGGCACCCATATTATTTCGTAAATAAAAAACAACTCAAGGTGGTCTGCTGCCAAATCGCCCGCAGCTGTCTTTCGAACGCGTGTATTCGGGATTACGATCTGCGTCCGTAACCCCTTCACCACGGAGAGGACTGTTCTTATACACACACTAAATGATCAGTAAGTGGTTGAATGTTCAGTCTAGTGCCTCATTTCTCCTACACATACTGTCTGTACAAATAACTTCAGAATGTTTAGTATAGTACCTTATACTATCGCACACATTTTATTTATTTATTTTTTTTTTTTTTTGCATATCCTTTACAGGACATCGCTGCCAACACCAGCATCTTTCAGCTGTATGTTGATTTCTTGGCAAGATTACGATCAGTAGTTTGCCATTGCTTTCTGAGCGGCCGGCTCACATACTCCGTAAGTTACCGATGCGATTCGAACCACTCCTGATTCTCACCGTCATCACGTTACCGACGAGAGTATACGAGATTACGGAGAAAAGTCATAACCTCTAAGCCACGAAGCCGGCATATCGCACACATACAACCTGTTAAATAAGTTGATTAATGTTTAGCATAGCCTCGTCATATTTTTGTGTGCTCATAATTTGTTATTGTATGTATCACAATTAAATAGTCTTGTCCCCTCCGAATCTATTAGTAGTCGTAGGAACTCCGACGCGGAGCAAACACGGCAGAGGGCTTCTGATCTTCAGAAGTGTACCCCTTTCTTCAAGTGTTTCGGCCCTTTACACTCTTGACACTCTCTTGAGGCGGGCCCGCCCGGGTCTTGACTCCGGGCGTCTATCCCCTGCCGTAGAGACGTTCTTTCGGTCATTTTATGTTATGTTTTCAGTTATCCCTGATGTTACGCTTGTCCCTTTGATGTTACCTTGTCCTTTCTTAAGCCCTCCCTCCCTCGGTGGGGAGAGCCCGTGCAGTCTGTGCCTGCCCCTTGACACGTGTGGTCGTGGGATGCTAACTTCATCCCCCGCCTAGCCTCTGCCGCCTCCACTTATCTCCGTTGCCGCGTGCCTTCCTCGTCCCCCGTACACGGCGCCGCACCCTTTCAGGAAGCAGGATTCTTCCTTTCTGCTCGGACCCGCCTCTTGGTCTGTCTGCAACTGACTGGACCACGTAGTATGCCTATCTCGTCGTGAGCCTTTTCTGCATTGAACAAAAGCGTGTCCATACATTCAGAATTGTTAAAGTATCGATACAGATATCCGTAGGTGCACATTTTCAACGGATGCCTCTGAACGACTTTTCTAGACATATACATGAGTCTTTCAGACACAAATATTGTTACTGCACGTTCACATTTTACTGGCCGTGCCTTCATCTCTTTTCCAGTGCTTTGAATTTGTTTTCCAAACGTTTTCAGAATTGATCCAGCCCGTACACTGCGTGTTATAAGACTGTGGCACTCTCCTCTATCTGGTCTATCTGCTCCAGGTATGGCTGCAGAATTTTATATCTGTCACTGAGGTCATTTAGAATCCCATTGATGCTGAGGGCGATGTGTTTCATCTCCAAGTATTTCCCATTGTCAGCTGGTTTATCTTCCCCAGCAGCTTGTAATCTTCAATGGTGCCATTCAACTCTCCTTTGAGATATTCTGCAGTTTTCTGAAGCGCTTCTCTGCAGAGCACGGTCACCTCTGGTAGTGGCACGAAGGAGATGTTATTGGCTGTCCCGGCCTCAGGCTCGTTCTGCTTATCTTTAGAATAAATATAAACATTACTTTGTAAATTAGCATCCACAGTTTTGTCTTGTGATTCAGCCATTTTGTATACGCTTTCCCTTAAATAACGTGTTGACTGCTAAGTCTAGCCCCTCATTTTCTCGCACACAGTCTGAGACATTCCCCGAGACTTCCTCCTAAAACTGTGGACACTAATTATGACATTCTCGCGCTGTACACTGCCCAACAACAACACACCCACTTCATCCCAGGTAGAAATTTAGGGAAATGTACATGCCCCGTCGCACTCATTATTCTCTGTTGGCATTTTTTGCCTGAACTACTTGTTTTAAATGTGTTGAGCCCGGGGCACTGCCCAACACTTAACCTCAGATGTCCTAGCCGTAGACAAGGCCTTACCTAGCTTGCGGGTCTTGGATGTTAGCTGGGATACATTTGTCACCAGGTGTTGGTTCTTAGGCTCTGAAGGTACAGTATAGTAACACTACCGAAGTAACAACCGTATGCTACTATTGTATTTCGTTAAGCAGAACAGAATTGTAGAGTTTAGTTCAGATTGCCATTATTGCACTTCGGACGTGTCCATGGGTGCTCCGATGTCCTCGGTAGTAATTATATAACCGTGCTAGACCCTTCATTTGTTGAGCCTCATCGCTCACTTAGTGGGCTGCTTTTTCCAGACCAGACAAATCTGCAATCTGAACGCTTGTGTTCTATTTCAGGGTTCGAGCCCTGGTAATACTATTTTTCCGACCAGCCCGATAGTAATGGGTCACACAGCACGAAGAGGAATCCATCCAGCACTATTCGGGGTTCACGCAGCACTATTCTGTGTTCACCCCGCACTATGATGTGTTCACCTAGAACTATGATGTGTTGACTCAGCACTATGATATGTTCACCCGGAACTATGACGGGTTCACCTAGCACTATGATGTGTTCACCCAGCACTATGACGGGTTCACCTAGCACTGTGACGGGTTCACCCAGCACTATGATGTGTTCACCCAGCATTATGATGTGTTCTCCCAGCACTATGATGTGTTAACCCAGCACTATGATGTGTTAACCCAACACTATGACGGGTTCACCCAGCACTGTGACGGGTTCATCCAGCACTATTATGTGTTCACCCAGAAATATGACTGGTTCACCTAGCTCTGTGACGGATTCACCCAGCACTATGATGTGTTCCCCCAGCACTATGATGTGTTCACCCAGCACTATGATGTGTTTACCCAGAATTATGACGGGTTCACATAGCACTATAACGGGTTCACTTAGCACTATTATGTGGTCACCCAGAACTATGATGGGTTCACCCCGCACTATGATGTTCACCCAGCACTATGATGTGTTCACCCAGCACTATGATGTGTTCACCCAGCACGCACTATGATGTGTTCACCCAGCACTGTGATGTGTTCACCCAGCACTATGACGGGCTCACCCAGCACTATGACGGGCTCACCCAGCACTATGACGGGCTCACCCAGCACTATGACGGGCTCACCCAGCACTATGACGGGCTCACCCAGCACTATGACGGGCTCACCCAGCACTATGACGGGCTCACCCAGCACTATGACGGGTTCACCAAGCACTACGATGTGTTCACCCAGCACTATAATATGTTCACCCAGCACTATGATGTGTTCACCCAGCGCTATGATGTGTTCATCCAGATCTATGATGTGTCACCCAGTACTATGATGTGTTCACCCGGCACTATGAGGTGTTCACCAAGAACTATAACGGGTTCACCTATCACTATGACGAGCTCACCCAGCACTATGATGGGTTTACCATCACTATGACAGGTTCACACTTCACTATGACGGGTTCACATAGCACCATTATAGGTTCACATAGCACTATGATTGGTTGATTAGTTGTTTGACTGGTTGGCTGTGTGGTTGGTTGATCGATAGGTTGATTGTGTGGTTGATTGATTATTTAACTAGTTGATTATCTAGTTGCTTGAGTGTTTGTTTGGATGACTGGTTGAGTGAAAAGATGGTTAGGTGGTTGATTGATTGGTTGGTTGGGTGTTTGATTGATTGGTTAGTTAGTTGATTGGTTGATTGATTGGCTGTTTGATTGGTTGATTGATTGGCTGGTTGATTGGTTGACTGATTGGCTGATTGGTTGGTGTATCGGTTGATTAATTGATTGATTGGTTTGTTGACTGATTAGTGTGATGGTGGATTGGTTGATTGATTGGCTGATTGATTGGTTGATTGGTTTATTGGTCAATTAATTGATTGGTTGGTTGATTGAGTGGTTGGTTGGTTGATTAATTTGTTGGGTGGGTGGTTGATTGGTTGGTTGCTTGAATGGTTGATTGATTGGGTGTTTGATTGATTGGTTGCTTGGTTGGTTGATAGCCGAATCCTCTGGAAGGCTGTGATGTAACTTTCAAGTTCGATGAATGGCCATACAGAGAGTTTGAGTCCTAACAACGGAATTGATCTGTGGAGTCAGGCTGCTGTGGTAACTCAATGCCCACTCTGCTGTGGTGACTTTGCTGTGTTGACTCTGCTGTGTTGACTCTGCTGTGTTGACTCTGCTGTGTTGACTCTGCTGTGGTGACTCACATGCCCACTCTGCTGTGTTGACTCTGCTGTGTTGACTCTGCTGTGTTGACTCTGCTGTGTTGACTCTGCTGTGTTGACTCTGCTGTGGTGACTCACATGCCCACTCTGCTGTGTTGACTCTGCTGTGGTGACTCACATGCCCACTCTGCTGTGTTGACTCTGCTGTGTTGACTCTGCTGTGTTGACTCTGCTGTGGTGACTCACATGCCCACTCTGCTGTGTTGACTCTGATGTGGTATTGTGTTCCGCTGATAAGAACAAAACCGATGAAAGTTGAGTCTTATAGCGGCGTTCGTAAAACTTGGGTGCGGGCTGCCAGAGATCTAACACCTGACAATTTCCCATTGTTAGTTGGGTGCGGGCTGCCAGAGATCTCACACCTGACAATTTCCCATTGTTAGTTGGGTGCGGGCTGCCAGAGATCTCACACCAGACAATTTCCCATTGTTAGTTGGGTGCGGGCTGCCAGAGATCTCACACCTGACAATTTCCCATTGTTAGTTGGGTGCGGGCTACCAGAGATCTCACGCAAGACAATCTCCCATTGTTAGTTGGGTGCGGGCTGCCAGAGATCTAACACAAGACAATCTCCCATTGTTAGTTGGGTGCGGGCTGCCAGAGATCTCACACCTGATAATTTCCCATTGTTAGTTGGGTGCGGGCTGCCAGAGATCTCACACAAGACAATTTCCCATTGTTAGTTGGGTGCGGGCTGCCAGAGATCTCACACCTGACAATTTCCCATTGTTAGTTGGGTGCGGGCTGCCAGAGATCTCACACAAGACAATTTCCCATTGTTAGTTGGGTGCGGGCTGCCAGAGATCTCACACAAGACAATTTCCCATTGTTAGTTGGGTGCGGGCTGCCAGAGATCTCACACCTGACAATTTCCCATTGTTAGTTGGGTGCGGGCTGTCAGAGATCTCACACCAGACAATTTCCCATTGTTAGTTGGGTGCGGGCTGCCAGAGATCTCAGACCTGACAATTTCCCATTGTTAGTTGGGTGCGGGCTGCCAGAGATCTCACACCTGACAATTTCCCATTGTTAGTTGGGTGCGGGCTGCCAGAGATCTCACACCTGACAATTTCCCATTGTTAGTTGGGTGCGGGCTGCCAGAGATCTCACACCTGACAATTTCCCATTGTTAGTTGGGTGCGGGCTGCCAGAGATCTCACACCAGACAATTTCCCATTGTTAGTTGGGTGCGGGCTGTCAGAGATCTCACACCTGACAATTTCCCATTGTTAGTTGGGTGCGGGCTGCCAGAGATCTCACACAAGACAATTTCCCATTGTTAGTTGGGTGCGGGCTGTCAGAGATCTCACACCAGACAATTTCCCATTGTTAGTTGGGTGCGGGCTGCCAGAGATCTCACACCTGACAATTTCCCATTGTTAGTTGGGTGCGGGCTGCCAGAGATCTCACACAAGACAATTTCCCATTGTTAGTTGGGTGCGGGCTGCCAGAGATCTCACACCAGACAATTTCCTATTCTTAGTTGGGTGCGGGCTGCCAGAGATCTCACACCTGACAATTTCCCATTGTTAGTTGGGTGCGGGCTGCCAGAGATCTCACACAAGACAATTTCCCATTGTTAGTTGGGTGCGGGCTGCCAGAGATCTCACACAAGACAATTTCCCATTGTTAGTTGGGTGCGGGCTGCCAGAGATCTCACACCTGATAATTTCCCATTGTTAGTTGGGTGCGGGCTGCCAGAGATCTCACACAAGACAATTTCCCATTGTTAGTTGGGTGCGGGCTGCCAGAGATCTCACACCAGACAATTTCCTATTCTTAGTTGGGTGCGGGCTGCCAGAGATCTCACACCTGACAATTTCCCATTGTTAGTTGGGTGCGGGCTGCCAGAGATCTCACACCTGACAATTTCCCATTGTTAGTTGGGTGCGGGCTGCCAGAGATCTCACACAAGACAATTTCCCATTGTTAGTTGGGTGCGGGCTGCCAGAGATCTCACACCTGACAATTTCCCATTGTTAGTTGGGTGCGGGCTGCCAGAGATCTCACACAAGACAATTTCCCATTGTTAGTTGGGTGCGGGCTGCCAGAGATCTCACACCTGACAATTTCCCATTGTTAGTTGGGTGCGGGCTGCCAGAGATCTCACACCTGACAATTTCCCATTGTTAGTTGGGTGCGGGCTGCCAGAGATCTCACACCTGACAATTTCCCATTGTTAGTTGGGTGCGGGCTGCCAGAGATCTCACACAAGACAATTTCCCATTGTTAGTTGGGTGCGGGCTGCCAGAGATCTCACACCTGACAATTTCCCATTGTTAGTTGGGTGCGGGCTGCCAGAGATCTCACACCAGACAATTTCCTATTCTTAGTTGGGTGCGGGCTGCCAGAGATCTCACACAAGACAATTTCCCATTGTTAGTTGGGTGCGGGCTGCCAGAGATCTCACACCTGATAATTTCCCATTGTTAGTTGGGTGCGGGCTGCCAGAGATCTCACACCTGACAATTTCCCATTGTTAGTTGGGTGCGGGCTGCCAGAGATCTCACACCTGACAATTTCCCATTGTTAGTTGGGTGCGGGCTGCCAGAGATCTCACACCTGACAATTTCCCATTGTTAGTTGGGTGCGGGCTGCCAGAGATCTCACACCTGACAATTTCCTATTCTTAGTTGGGTGCGGGCTGCCAGAGATCTCACACAAGACAATTTCCCATTGTTAGTTGGGTGCGGGCTGCCAGAGATCTCACACCTGATAATTTCCCATTGTTAGTTGGGTGCGGGCTGCCAGAGATCTCACACCTGACAATTTCCCATTGTTAGTTGGGTGCGGGCTGCCAGAGATCTCACACCTGACAATTTCCCATTGTTAGTTGGGTGCGGGCTGCCAGAGATCTCACACCTGACAATTTCCCATTGTTAGTTGGGTGCGGGCTGCCAGAGTTCTCACACCTGACAATTTCCCATTGTTAGTTGGGTGCGGGCTGCCAGAGATCTCACACCTGACAATTTCCCATTGTTAGTTGGTTGCGGGCTGCCAGAGATCTCACACCTGACAATTTCCCATTGTTAGTTGGGTGCGGGCTGCCAGAGATCTCACACCTGACAATTTCCCATTGTTAGTTGGGTGCGGGCTGCCAGAGATCTCACACCTGACAATTTCCCATTGTTAGTTGGGTGCGGGCTGCCAGAGATCTCACACCTGATAATTTCCCATTGTTAGTTGGGTGCGGGCTGCCAGAGATCTCACACCTGACAATTTCCCATTGTTAGTTGGGTGCGGGCTGCCAGAGATCTCACACCTGATAATTTCCCATTGTTAGTTGGGTGCGGGCTGCCAGAGATCTCACACCTGACAATTTCCCATTGTTAGTTGGGTGCGGGCTGCCAGAGATCTCACACCTGACAATTTCCCATTGTTAGTTGGGTGCGGGCTGCCAGAGATCTCACACCTGATAATTTCCCATTGTTAGTTGGGTGCGGGCTGCCAGAGATCTCACACCTGATAATTTCCCATTGTTAGTTGGGTGCGGGCTGCCAGAGATCTCACACAAGACAATTTCCCATTGTTAGTTGGGTGCGGGCTGCCAGAGATCTAACACCAGACAATTTCCCATCCTAGTTTAACCCAAGTGTAGATTGATGAGAGCCGGCTTCGTGGCTTAGAGGTTATGACTTTTCTCCGTAATCTCGTATACTCTCGTCGGTAATGTGATGACGGTTCAAATCAGCAGTGGTTCGAATAGCATCGGTAACTTACGGGGTATGTGAGCCGGCCGCTCAGAAAGCAATGGCAAACTACTGAGCGTAATCTTGCCAAGAGATCAACATACAGTTGAAAGATGCTGGTGTTGACAGCTAAGTCCTGTAAAAGGATATGCTAAAAAAAAAAAAAAAAAGATTGATGAGAGTGATGCGAGGCTTCCATTGTGTTCGACCGTATATGCCGACTGCTATGCTCTGTGAGGAAATTTTTACTCGCTTGATAACATCCGGGTTCTCTTGAACCTACACAGGGAAATAAATCGAGGGAGACCTAAAAACACACAATTAAGAGAATTAGTAACGGAGGTGAACAATATGGAGATGGCAAAATAGGGAGGTGAACAATATGGAGATGGCAAGATAGGGAGGTGAACAATATGGAGATTCCAAGATAGGGAGGTGAACAATACGGAGATTCCAAGATAGGGAGGTGAACAATACGGAGATGGCAAAATAGGGAGGTGAACAATATGGAGATGGCAAGATAGGGAGGTGAACAATATGGAGATTCCAAGATAGGGAGGTGAACAATACGGAGATGGCAAGATAGGGAGGTGAACAATATGGAGATTCCAAGATAGGGAGGTGAACAATATGGAGATTCCAAGATAGGGAGGTGAACAATATGGAGATGGCAAGATAGGGAGGTGAACAATATGGAGATTCCAAGATAGGGAGGTGAACAATATGGAGATGGCAAGATAGGGAGGTGAACAATATGGAGATGGCAAGATAGGGAGGTGAACAATATGGAGATGGCAAGATAGGGAGGTGAACAATACGGAGATTCCAAGATAGGGAGGTGAACAATATGGAGATTCCAAGATAGGGAGGTAAACAATACGGAGATGGCAAGATAGGGAGGTGAACAATATGGAGATTCCAAGATAGGGAGGTGAACAATATGGAGATGGCAAGATAGGGAGGTGAACAATATGGAGATGGCAAGATAGGGAGGTGAACAATATGGAGATTCCAAGATAGGGAGGTGAACAATATGGAGATTCCAAGATAGGGAGGTGAACAATATGGAGATTCCAAGATAGGGATGTGAACAATATGGAGATGGCAAGATAGGGAGATGAACAATATGGAGATGGCAAGATAGGGAGGTGAACAATATGGAGATGGCAAGATAGGGAGGTGAACAATATGGAGATTCCAAGATAGGGATGTGAACAATATGGAGATGGCAAGATAGGGAGATGAACAATATGGAGATGGCAAGATAGGGAGGTGAACAATATGGAGATGGCAAGATAGGGAGGTGAACAATATGGAGATGGCAAGATAGGGAGGTGAACAATATGGAGATGGCAAGATAGGGAGGTGAACAATACGGAGATGGCAAGATAGGGAGGTGAACAATATGGAGATGGCAAGATAGGGAGGTGAACAATATGGAGATGGCAAGATAGGGAGGTGAACAATACGGAGATGGCAAGATAGGGAGGTGAACAATATGGAGATGGCAAGATAGGGAGGTGAACAATATGGAGATGGCAAGATAGGGAGGTGAACAATACGGAGATGGCAAGATAGGGAGGTGAACAATATGGAGATGGCAAGATAGGGAGGTGAACAATACGGAGATGGCAAGATAGCTGCAGGAGATAGAAAAGGAGAGGATGACCTGGAGTGAACTGGTTCATAACTAATCCTACATAGGGTGATAACAGGCGGCAGGAGAAGGTTTCCGCCATAGTTCTTCTTCTGTATCAGGTTCCCAACTATTTACGTACCTCACCTTACATAGCGTCTCGAAAGTTCTCAAATATTTACTTACCTCACCTTACATAGCGTCTCGAAAGTTCTCAACTATTTACATACCTCACCTTACATAGCGTCGGGACAGCTGTCAACTATTTACGTACCTCACCTTACATACAATGGTCAATGTTTAGTAAAGGAGAGCTTCGCTTATGATACCACAAACTCAAGTCTGAGAAGTGGAGGTGGGGGAGGTTAATGCAGCTTTCCACTGGTTGGAGAACAAACTGTATACGCATGTCGTGAATGTCTCTGATTCACAAATCATGCTGGCAAAGGTGAAGATTGGCATGCTTCGTGATGAATGGTATGCATCAATTCAGGTTTCGTGGGTTATGAGAATTCGCTGAATCTTTTCTCCAGGACACTGGTGTGGTTGGCAATTAACATGCAGACAAATTGGCTGGTGCTGCATCATTGATGGATGATTTGATGCATGATAAGGCAGATGTGGAGAAGGCCCTCGGGAGCACGTGAACAATGCAGAAGAGAGGATAGACTGTCATGGTCTAGAGAGAATACGGCAGCAAGGGGTGGTCAGAGGATCTGGTAGACAGTCGTTACTCAGAGGTAAATCTTTGCGGACATATAATCAGATTGTAACGGGCACCATCAGTATTGGAACTCTACACTGGCTGTTGAAGGTGAGGACTGAGCGCTTATGTGAATGCTCCGAGTGAAATGGTGTTGGTTCTCGAATCAACTCAACTCAACTCAACTCAACATAGCGTCTGGAAAGTTTTCAACTGTTTACATACCTCGCCTTACATAGCGTCTCGAAGGTTGTCAAGAGTAGTAGTAGTAGTAGTAGTAGTAGTAGTAGTAGTAGTAGTAGTAGTAGTAGTAGTAGTAGTAGTAGTAGTAGTAGTAGTAGTAGTATTAGTAGTAGTAGTAGTAGTAGTAGTAGTAGTAGTAGTAGTAGTAGTAGTAGTAGTAGTAGTAGTAGTAGTAGTAGTAGTAGTAGTAGTATTAGTAGTAGTAGTAGTAGTAGTAGTAGTAGTAGTAGTAGTAGTAGTAGTAGTAGTAGTAGTAGTAGTAGTAGTAGTTAGTAATAGTTAGTAGTAGTTAGCAGCAGCAGCAGCAGCAGCAACAGCAGCAGCAGCAGCAGCAGCAGTAGTAGTAGTAGTAGTAATAGTAGTCGTGGAATTGAAAACACCGGAAAAGCAACATCGAAGAAGTAGATTTCTTTCTCTGTCACTTGCAGGCAGTTCTTTTTTGAAAATGTACTTCTATTATTGTTTAATTGTAATGTCATAATTGTTCTAATATTGGATTACCTAATTTACTTAATCTAAAATTCCGTGTGCCGGACAATCCTGTACTTTGAAGTAACTCATTAATCAGAATGTTTTAACATGGTAACTAACTGGAGCAGAGGGCACCCTGGCAACTAACTGGAGCAGAAGGCAACATGGCAACTAACTGGGGCAGAAGGCAACATGGCAACAACCAGGACATAATGGGTCCAGGCAACACATGATGTGTCCAGGCAACACATGATGGGTCCAGGCAACACAGAAGGTGTTAACAGCACAAAAGGTCACTGACATAAAACAGTGAGATTCACAAGTTCACATCCATAAATCAAAATTTCCACATTTTGCATGTCACAAGATGTCACATGTAATGGCGTTGACAAATACTAATGCTGGCCCATTTATCACAAGCTGTCTACATAGACAAGACCGGCCAGAGACAGTGTAGCACAGGCAGAACGTAAACACATAAACATTTTAGTCAAGAAAAGACAATGACAATACAGACCAGGCAGAAAGTAAACAGATACACAACATTGACAAGTCCTCCTCGATCATTTATCACAAAGTAGCCATTTTGATGAAACATGCTTATAAAGGTGAAGGTCGTAAGTGTCAAACTGAGCCTCACAAATAGGCCCAGCAGTACACGATAGACATATACCATATATCTGGGTCTGGCAGTACATGGTAGACATTCTTCTTCTTCTTCTTCTTCTTCTTCTTCTTCTTCTTCTTCTTCTTCTTCTTCTTCTTCTTCTTCTTCTTCTTCTTCTTCTTCTTCTTCTTCTTCTTCTTCTTCTTCTTCTTCTTCTTCTTCTTCTTCTTCTTCTTCTTCTTTCTTCTTCTTCTTCTTCTTCTTCTTCTTCTTCTTCTTCTTCTTCTTCTTCTTCTTCTTCTTCTTCTTCTTCTTCTTCTTCTTCTTCTTCTTCTTCTTCTTCTTCTTCTTCTTCTTCTTCTTCTTCTTCTTCTTCTTCTTCTTCTTCTTCTTCTTCTTCTTCTTCTTCTTCTTCTTCTTCTTCTTCTTCTTCTTCTTCTTCTTCTTCTTCTTCTTCTTCTTCTTCTTCTTCTTCTTCTTCTTCTTCTTCTTCTTCTTCTTCTTCTTCTTCTTCTTCTTCTTCTTCTTCTTCTTCTTCTTCTTCTTCTTCTTCTTCTTCTTCTTCTTCTTCTTCTTCTTCTTCTTCTTCTTCTTCTTCTTCTTCTTCTTCTTCTTTCTTCTTCTTCTTCTTCTTCTTCTTCTTCTTCTTCTTCTTCTTCTTTCTTCTTCTTCTTCTTCTTCTTCTTCTTCTTCTTCTTCTGCTTTCATCCGGGGTGTCTTTTTCAGAGATAATTGTGGTGTATTATTATGCACTCTTGGGCCTAGACCCTTAGGCCAATACATCCGATTTTTGCGCGCGTTTTTGATCAGGTTAGCATTCCTGGGGGACTCTCACTTTTGTGGTGCCGTCCACATCCAGTTGGTCAAGTTAGAACGGTCGAATACTTCACGATTAGCCCTCAAGGGAAGGCAGTGACAGTCCATGGGCAATATTCGCCATCCTGGGTGGCTTCCATAGTTGCAGAGCCGAAATATAGCTCTCTGATGCTGGGCTCACATAGGGAATCACCAAGTCCTGCTCATGGCTGCTTTAATTCCTCACTTTAATATATTGGGCCTTTCGTTCGATGCGGGCCACTCCCCACACAAACCAGGAACAGTCGGACTGCAGACGGCATCCACGCAGCGAGCTTTCGGTTCGAACATGTGCTGCCGGCTCAGCACCTTACCACCGTGCATCAGTGAGCGAGTAACGGCTAGGCCCTCTCTTCCGGGGATCCCTCATATCCCCCAGCTGAGAGCCTTCAAGCAAGTATCTAGCGTGCTCAGAATCTCACCTCCGTTTTGCAGTATGTGAGTCTCGGTCCGGCTCTCACATCCAAGGATTAATGTCTTAGAGGCGTTCAGCCATATCCCTCAGCTGGGAGCCTTAGAGTATGTGTCCGGACCAAGAGTTAGTGCCTTGGTGCACCCAATCTAACCTTTCGACTGCTATCCTCAGTCTATCTGCAAAGCAGCAGGTTGTGTCTCTCTAGGTCTGGTACCTATCTCAAGGCCTATTCGACATGTAGTTGTGCTTCCGTCGGCAGAGCTCTTGGGGTCATTGGGACACTCAAGCCCCTCTACCACGTCAAGGTGGAGACACATTAGAGGGGGACATATACGATATACCTAAGTCTGGCAGTACATGATAGTCATATACGATATACCTAATAATAGCAGTACAAGAAAGACATATACGATGTATCTATACCTAGGTCTGGCAGTACATGATAGACATATGATATATCTAGGTGTGGCAGTACATAATAGACATGTACAATATATCTAGGTCTGGCAGTAAGTACATGATAGACATATATGATATACCTAGATCTGACAGTACACGATAGACATATACCATATATCTAGGTCTGGCAGTACATTATAGACATATACAATATATCTAGGTCTGGCAGTAAATACATGATAGACAAGTGGTTGTGTCCGAGTGGTTAAGGCGATAGACTAGGCATCTATTACCATCTTCCAGCGTTAGGTTCCAATCCTGTCCATGATGGAGATTTTCTGCCAGTGGTGTGGCCAAAGAGTTACGAATGCAATTCGCAATCCCGGATACCGCGTTCGAAACACAGCTGCGGTCGATTTGGAAGCAGGCCGCCTTGCGCTGATTTTAATACAATGGTATGAGTGCCGGTCAGAAAGCAATGGCAAACTACTGAAGGTAAACTTGCGCAGAAATTACAAACAGCCAAAAAATGAAGATTGATAAAGATATTTCCCACAATGTGGGACATATATGGCAAATAATAACTGTTGGAACTATGTCTCAGTGTGTTCAACAATATGTGACAGAGGTGTGCAGACAATATGTGACTGTCATGTGTTCAACAATTTGTGACAAGATGTGTGTTCAACAATACGTGACATAACAACACTGTGTTCAACACTGTGTGACAGAGATGTATTCGACAATTTGTGATATAGATATGTTCAACAATACGTGATAGCGACATGACCTACCATACGTGACCAAGACATGACCTACCATACGTGACCAAGACATGACCTACCATACGTGACCAAGACATGACCTACCATACGTGACCAAGACATGACCTACCATACGTGACCCAGACTTGACCTATAGTGCGTGAACAAGACATGACCTACACAAATTGGCATTTCTCACTTTAGAAAAATAACAAGCATCAGACAATAGGAGCTTGAGATGTGTTCCATATTGTGGACCACAGACATTTCCCATTTCATGTAACAGATATGTATTAGTTGCCTCAGTTATGTCCCACAATGTGTCTCAAGCAAAGATATGTTGCCTCAGATATGACCCAAAGTGTGTGACCAATAGTGCCCTATATCACCTAACATACATGTATAGCTTGCTCGAGATTATGTCCCAAGAAATGTATTAGCAGTATGGTTCGCAATATGTAATGTGACACCACATACAAGAGATGTTTGCTCGTGCTACTATATAAAATAAACACCTGTCTGGTAAACAGACACAGAATTGAGGTCGACTTGTCATTTCAATACAAATGTCACATTAATTATCTTCAAATTTGACTTAACTGTGACTTGCTGGCTTTGCCGTCTCCTTGTCATTACCAAACAGTTAAAATTGTGTGATGGGGAGATTCCGCACCTGCGTGACTATTCAGTGTCACATTCTAGGAGCTTTGCTAGTATGACACACCTGCGGTGATTAAGTGAATAGAATTAAGTCAGGACTACAATGTTTTAAGCTATGTTTTGATCTCGAAGCGTCGCGAAAAAAAAAGAAGATATCGTCAAATATGTCATTGTCCTGTTACAGGTACGCCAGGTACGCATATTATAGTGTCACGTACATATATTACAGTGTCACGTAGAAATAAACTGACAACCGACAGGATATAATGTATAATATAATATATTCATATATAATCTTGGGCGTTGTTCTCAGTAGTATTTGACTAGGTAAATAGGAGACAGAATTCATCAACATTGTATCAAATATTGGTCCATACTGGACTCCAGGCCAGTTATACAAGTAAGCACGGCCTGCATGTTTGTGTAAATCTAAACATTTTACAACTCCCCCGATGTGTCTCCACCTTGCCGTGGTGGGGGAGCTTGCGTGTCCCATCGACCCCATGTGCTTGCCGATGGGTGAAAAACTACATATCGGACAGCATATGGGATAGGGACCAGACTAAGAGAGACACAACCTGCTGCTCTGCAGGTGAGACTGAGGATAGCAGTCTAAAATTTAAATCAGGCGCACGAAGGCAGAAGTTCTTGTTCCGGACAAAACACTAAAGGCTCCCTGTCGAGGGCTGTGGCTGAACGCCTCTAAGCCACAAACCCTCGGACCTGAGAGCCGGGCCGATAGCCACCTTTCGAAAAATAAAGGCGTGATACTGAGCAAGCCACATGCTCAGGTCTAATAGAAGTTAGAAGGCTCTCAGCTGGGGGATATGAGAGATTCCCGGATGAGAGGCCAGGCCGTTTCTCGTTCACCGCTGCACGAAGGTAAGGTGCTGATCCGGCAGCACAAGTAGCCTACCTCGTGAGCGAGCACAAAAAGTCAAAAAGAGCCCCAGTCGAAGAAAGTGGCTGCGAAAACTGTATCTAACTCATAGAGAGTGTAGACAAAAGTGGAAGAACGTCTCAATGACGCAAAATGGAACGCACGGCGAGCGAACCTATTGCGTGGTCCGAAGTCAAAAGCGTGGGTGTCGCTTGCAGTCTGACCGTCCCTGGTGTGTGCTTGAGCGATCAGTGGCAAACGAGTTGCCCAACACATGGAAGTGAGGAACTAAAGCAGCCATGAGCAGGACGTGGCAACTCCTCGGGTGAGCCCAGTCACAGAGCAATATGTGCCGGCTCTGCAATTATGGAAGCCTCCTTGGATAGCGAGGGAATGCTCATGGTCTGCCCCTGCCTTCCCTTGAGGGCCGACCACGATGTCGTTCATCGTTCTATCTTGACCAGCTGAGATGTTAGCGACATCACAACAGTCCAACGTGCCTCGAAACCAGAGGATGGCTAACCTCATTAAAAAATGCCCGCTGGAAGTCGGAAGTGTCGTCCTACGGGTGGCAAACTAAAAATTGACACTACGCAATTACGTCCGAGTGAAATGTCTCGTCCGAATGTCCTTCGTGCTAGGAACAGCTCTGACTACCTAGTTTCCGAATGCCGCTCTTGTTCGGAACAGCTCTGACTGGGTAGTTTTCCGAATGTCTGTTGAGCCTGGAAAAGCTCTGATGGGCGCAACGACAAGCACATGTCCGAAAACTCGCTGAGTGGATGCCGTCTGCAAACCTGTCTGGTTTGTGCGGGAATGACCCGGGGAAACGAAATGACCAATATATTGAAGTGAGGATTTAAAGCAGCCATGAGCAGGACGTGACGATCTCCCTCGGTGAGCCCAGATCCAGGGCGTTATGTGTCGGCCCTGCAACTATGGAAGCAACCTTGGATGGCGGAAAATGCTATGGACTGTCCCTGCCCTCCTTTGAGGGATGACCGTTGTCTTCGACCGTTCCACCTTGGCCAGCATGGTTGTAGATGGCGCCACAAAAGTGAGAGTCTCCCAGGAATGCTACCTGGTCAAAAATGCACGCTAAAGTCGATGTGTTGGCCTACGGGTTTCGGCCCAAGGGCGCATAACAGACACACCGCAATCACATCTGAAAAAACACTCCGGATGAACGAAAAGAAGAGAAACATTTTACGTGACAATATTGTAATTTCACCAATTCCTACATACATGAAACTACTTGGCCACACGCTGGTTGTCAGTATTGGGGCTCCTACCCCATTGGTACACGAGAAGACGAATGTTTCTATGTCCTGTATATAACGCGAGGTCGCCACATTTTGCACAACTTCTGTTCACAGATTGTTCACAACATCTGCGCTTTTCCTTTACTCAGGAGTTCTCTATTCAGTTGCCACAGATAATTTATTTTTTATGGGTTACTAAGTGTCTGTAGATCAGGGATACTTAAATCAGGAATCACGCCTCAGAAACATTTATATATTTAAACCAGCAATAAGGTGGTCACTAAGCGAAACAAAATATTTGACACTGCACAAATGAAGATACTGGTCAATAACTATAAATAACCTGCGCGAAAACATCTCTGTTCCGATGGGTCTGAAAGTTGAAGCTAATATTTGTAACTATCTCCATCCATCCATCATGTGCCATGCCGGTAAGCGTGGGCGGTCATGTTCTACCATCTCACTCGATCAACAGAGTCGTGGATCAGTTCCGTGTTTCTGTCTCGACCATGCCACAAGGCCAAGCCATCCAGATACTTGTTTCTAGGTCTTCCCCTTGGTCTGTTCCCCTCGATCTTACCAGTTGTCACCAAGTTCTCCAAATCATTTCTTCTCATAACTATCTCGGGGTCTTTATATACATAGATGGAAGTTCAGGTAAATAGATCATGATATCACTCCGGTCGGCCCCCGGTCCACCTTGACAGGGCCGGGTAGAATGTGTAGAAGCAATGTCACCAGCTATGGGAATCAAACGATGAACATCTATTGGGATGTGTGGCCTTCAGTGCCGGCGCCCGAGTACATTTATTCTTTATGCGAGACGCTGTCCTCGTGTTCAAATGGCAAGTTATAGTATCGGTTCGCCTATAGCTTTACATTTGTATATTCACAACAATGATTTGGCGTTTTGAATGTGAATAATAAAAACACAAACAATAAGTTGCCCGATTTATTTACTGACTGTAATATTTCGCTGCACAACGTCAGGCACAGGAATACATAACTCAATGTACAATACAGAATAAAGAAACACACTGAAATAAACAAGGCATAGTCCATAGTCCAACATGTTTATTACTATAGTAGTTTAACCTGCATATCATGCCTTTTTGTTTACACAATTGAGGGTTACACGTGTGTATGGATCATGCCTCTGCACATTTTATTAAGCGACAATTTTGTATGTGATGTAGCACACGTAACGCATGCTATGTGTCCGAAAACATGCCCGAAGCCGGTTTGGGAGGACTGATAAAACGATGGGATAAGTGCATCAATGTTGGTGTAAATTATGTTGAGAAATAAATGGACAGCGTATTTATAAAATAAACTGGTTTCAAGTTTTTATCATCTTTGGTTATTTTTCTACAGCCATTGATGACTTGCTTATTAACTTACCATCGTATTTCAATTTTCTTTGTTTTATCGTCTTTAGTAACCAACCTTCTTCAATATTCAGATCTTGTTGTATGGTTGCATTGATTCTTTTCTGTATCCAAGATATTTTTAGAACCCACCTCCAACATTTATATTCAAAGGCATCTGTGCGGTATTCACCTTGTTAAGTAAGTATCAAGGGCGGACGTGCGTATGTTTCAAAGGGAAAGATGTATGCTCTTAAAAATCTAATATATGTAGTTCTATCTGCCCCAAGCCATAATTTATTCAATTGTTTTAGTTTTTGAAGAGCACTAGATATTCGTCTTTTAAGGTCTTTCATTGTGTCAACATTGTTGGTAATTAATGACCAAAATTCGAAATTTTCCACCACCTCCAATTTGTCCTCATTAACATATTTTTATATCTCCATATTAGTTGTATCTGTATGTATTATATTTTGCTCTATTAAGATATAAGTTGTGATTTTCACTGTTCTTTTGGGTTGAGGTTATTAGTTTTTCTATACCATTCTGATGTGTGGATAGTAATACTGTATCATCAGCGTATCGAATCTCTGGTATTTCATGACCACCGATATTTAGGGCATCATATTGCTCCCTGGTTATCTCTGACATTTCTCATTATAGTTTCGGCGTACAGGTTAAACGAATAGGAGGACAGTACAAGTGACATGCAGATGGGTATTTCAAGCGAATAAACATGAGATCCGAAATGGAACGTTGTTTATTATTACACGCGCATGTTTACTTTAGTAGACAACATAATCTCCACCAGTAAGGACACACTTTCTCCGTGGCTGTGTTAGTGCTTCAAGTGAAGCAGACTATCTTCTGTCTCTGGCAAGTAAGCATCACTACTTCATACTGTGCATCAAACCTTGTGCAACTCTTGTGCTTCGTGTTCAACCGCTACACTCCTACCATCAAGGTGAGCTTTTGGTGCGCAATCGTCGAGGATTAAGTTGAGGCTGTAAGGACATTTGTCATCTGGGGTTTCTTGACTTACTCGAACTGTTTTGTGGATTGACATAGTTAATGTGAAGCTGTACTATTCATAAGACCTTAACATTTTCTTCCAATTGCATCCCGAGGCATCAGCAGAACTTCACAGTACGATGTACAATTCCCGATCAACACTTCTGAGAATTCCAAAACTGAGTAAGCATTGCTTCCCTCGTTGGTGGCTTTGATTTCTTGGCTGAAGATAAATAGGAAGTTTCCATGATACTGACGTGTGTTCTTATTCGGGATTATAGTGACGTGTCGACGATTCAAGTAACAATCATATTCAATATGTTTTCTGCTTTATTTAAGTACCGAGAAAATATGATTCACGTAGACGTTTATTAGTTTCATTCTGCAACACTCAATCAGTTGATGAGGCGCCCACCGTGAGCACGATTCTCATTTGTATCTGCTCTGGCTAGCGTATGTAAAAATCCGATTTTGCAGCCCCCCAATGGTGGACCCCAGAAGTAGACCAGGCTTGGAAAGCAAAGAGAGCTGCAGTGAAGCAGCTAAGGAAAGTGCGACAGACACCCAGAAGCTCACGAGAGGAAGTGGACACGGTGGAAAATGTCAAGAAAGACAAGGTGGAGGTTTTCAAGCGCTGTGCTGCAGAGGCCAAAAAGGCAAAATGGGAATGTTTCATGAATGAGATTGGAGGTGATAAAACAATGCGAAAGTTCTGAAAACTGCACAGACAAATACAAAGAAAAGATCGGCGTATGACAGTGGGAACAATTTACAGAGATGATGGTGTGCGCGTGACAACAGACAAAGAGAAAGGGGAGGCGTTTCTCCATAGATTTTTAGAGCAGACCAGTCATGATGATGTGGACACCAGGGATGCAGTTAGAGAGGAGTTGTCTGGCACCATAAAGAATAAAAGCCTTATGAAGATATCATACGGGTTTAAGATGTTAAATATATTTTTAAAAAGGCAAAAGACACGGTACCAGGGCCTAATGGGGTCAGGTATTGCCACATGAAGGCTTTGAGCGGTGTAGACCTGAAGGAGATGACCGACTGCTTTAACCAGAGCATTAGGACAGCATCAGTACCGCAGGATTGGGTACACAGTTATCTCATCCATCTCCCAAAACCGTTCAAGGATCATTCAAAGCTTAGCGGCTTTAGGATCATCACCCTTCAAAATACATTTGGGAAGGTTTTAGAGAAGATAGTCGCTGTCAAGCTGCAAGAGTTTTTGGAAACAGGGAAGCTTCTTCCAAGAGGCCTGGGAAGCTACAGGCCAGGAAAAGATACCTGGTCAAATGCAGCCACTTTTGCCTTTGACGTTTATGAGGGGTTCCAGAGTAGACAAGAAACGATGGTGGCGGCGCTTGATCTCGAGGATGCGTACAATAGAGTTCGATATGATATTTTGATGACCGCACTGATGGAGAAGGGGGTCAATCCCTGGTTAGTGAACTGGATAGCGGCCGTCCTTCAATCTCGTCGGATTGCTCTCCGTCTGGGTGCATGGACCTCAGAGCCACATATTTTAACCCCGGGACTGCCACAGGGATCCGCAAACTCACCGGTGCTCTTTAACGTGTATACGAGCAAAATTGCAAACCTAGAAACACCAGGGGTTGGAAGGATACTACCATTTGCAGATGATATTCTTGCATATAGGCAGGGAAGAGATAGGGAGCAAACAGCCCAAGAGCTACAGGCGACAGTAGACAAAGTGATTGACTGGTGCAGTGAAATGGGTGCTGTCATCCACCCGGAATAGGCAGCTGTTTTGTGGTGCTCTTTGGACAACAGGATTGTGAAAGCTGATGTTCCAAGCCTCACGATAGATGGTGGAAGCGTCAACAGAGAGAACAAACTGAAGTATCTGGGAATCACATTTGACAGCCTGTCCTTCAAGGATCATGTGATGACGGTTGTGATAAGATCTCAAAAGGGACTCAACGCACTTAAAATTATGGCTGCAATGGGCATAGAGCAGAGAATGCTTTTCAGACTATACCAGCACTTGATCCTCTCAGCGATTGATTATGGACTAGGACTTCTCACTGTCTCAAAGAGTCAGCTGGTGAGATTGGAGCGCATACAGAACGAGGCTATGCGGGTCATTCTGGGATGCACCAGAGACACCCCAGTAGTGTGTATGCGTTACATCCTTGGTCTGCCTACTGTTGCTGGTAGGCACAAGGTGATGCAAGCGAAGGCATACCTCAGAGTAGCTGCTGACACAGATCACCCGTTGCATAAGGCGCTGGACTCAGTTAAGGGCCAGCGACTGATAAGAGAGAAATCATGGATGGCTCAGGCGAAGGATACGATCAGACAGGTGTGCCCCTTGGAGAACATTAGGCGAGGAGAGGAGTGGTCAGAGTACCAGCGGAGCAGTCAGATTTGTGCAGAGTTATAATCACATTGAGCCGGGAGTGCAGGGAGTGGCCAGCAGGGGCCACGGAAGTGGAAATCCAGCAACTAATTCAGGATAATGCTCGCCCGGGTGATGTGATTATCTACACAGATGGTTCAGTGTTGAGAGGTAGTAGAAGTGCCTGGGGTTTCTTGGCAAAGGCTAATGGTCGACGTTTGGTGCAGGAGAGCCTGGCATAAGATACCACAACATCTAGCTTAAGAATGGAGGTGGAGGCAGTCAGTGCAGCTTTCCGCTGGATGGAGAATACGACACACACACACACACACACACACACACATCGTGATTGTAACTGACTCAGAAAGCATGCTGCGTAGGGTGAGGACTGGCAAGCTTCGTGCCGAGTGGCTTCCTTCGCTTCGGAAGTCACGGGTGGCAAGCATCGCCTGGATATTTTCTCCGGGGCATGCTGGTGTTGGGGAATGAACAGGCAGACAAATTGGCTGGCTCTGCAAAACTTGGTGGAGTATTGATGCATGATAAGGCAGACGTAGTTGTTTCCTTGTAGGAGCACGTGTACACCTCGGGGGAGCAAATGGATCACCATGGTCTGGCAAGAATGCGACAGCGTGGAGTGACGAGGGGATCTGGCCGATGCTCGACGCTTAGAGGAAAGGCGAGACGCACATATAATCAGATTACTACTGGTACTATTGGGGTTGGAACTCTTCATTGGCTTCTGAGGATGGGGACGGAACGCTTATGGAAATGCCCCGAATGTCAATCAATCAATCTTTCTCCATTGTAGTTTTACCAGTATGCATTTTTTTTTTTTTTGCTATGTTGAGACATAAGTTGTGATTTCCACTATTCTTTTGTATTGAGATTATAAGTTTTTCTATACCATTATGTGATATGGATAGTAATACTATATCATCAGCATATCGAATCTCTGGTATTTCATGATCCCCCTCTAAACAGACATGTCCGCTGACCAACGAACACCTTACTGCCTAAAAAGCGTTAAAGGCCAACAAAACCCTTGTAATATTGACACCTGACAAAGGGAGTGGTGCAGTACTGATGGACATATCAGACTACCAGAGAAAAATGGATGATATATTATCAGACGCATCTAAATTCAGAGTAGAGCAAACAGTCAACAAGTCGGAGGACCTGGATGCAAAAATGAGGAAAGAAATCCAGTCACTTGTGAATGCGGGACTCATCAGTGAGGCCACTGCAAAAACGCTCACACCGCGTGGCTCCCAAACACCTCAGATGTACGGTCTACCCAAGCTTCACAAGCCCGGCATCCCACTAAGACCGATCCTTTCCATGGTTAACTCGGCACAACACCGAATGGCGAGATGGCTAGCTGAAATTTTAAAGCCAGTACACAGTCCTTCGATCCAAGAACACTCAGGGATACATTCGAACTGGTGGAATTATTGGATACTATGGACATAAACAACAAACACATGGCATGCATGGATATTGCCTCTTTATTCACCAACGTTCCATTAGATGAGACCGTGAATATAATAAGCGAACGCATTAGAGACAAACAACTAAAACTAGGCATACCATCAGCTATTCTAGAGAGGCTATTAAAATTATGTACTGCCAACATACAATTCAACTTTCTAAACAAGTCATATCGCCAAATTGACGGAGTGGCCATGGAGAGCCCACTTGGACCTATTCTAGCGGACATCTTCATGGCACACTTAGAAGAAAAGAGATCCTCAGACATCAATAACTTGGCCTTTTACCGTCGTTATGTGGACGATATACTAATTATCACCACAGACGAGCTACAAGCAACGTCGTTCCAGGCCACAATGAACGAGACAAATATAAACATCTCTTTATCTATGGAACACGAACACAACGAAACGTTGCCGTTTCTAGATATCCTAATGAGACGTAGAGCAGATGGCACAATTCAAAGATCGGTGTACCGCAAAGAAACATGGACTGGCCAATACTTAAATTTTCAGAGCTTCGCACCTGTCCAGTACAAACGGGGCTTAGTACGGACCCTGTTTGACCGTGCTAGGAAGATATGAACCCACGACACGCTGACAGAGGAATTTAAAACTCTGAAGAATGCCTTAAACCTGAATGGGTACTCCACAGGATTTATAAAGCGCCACTGCCAACAGCCCAAACCGAAATCAGAAGTAACTACAGTCCCTAAACTCAAAGTATTCAACCAGCTAACCTTCCGAGGAGATGAAGTAATGCAACGTCTGCGGGACCGGCTCACCACAGCAGTCGAGCGAACATTCTGTGCTGCAGCTCTAGTCATCAGGTACAGAAACACACCGATCCCAGTCCCAGCAGTAAAAGAACCTGTAGCTTTGTACGCCAAATCAAATTGTATTTACCAATTTACATGCAGATGCGAGGCCATCTACGTAGGCAGAACTGAGCGACAGTTACATTGCAGGGTTTCGGAACATATTCCGAATTGGTTGGACAAGATACTACACACAGAAGATGGTAGCCTAGGCAGGCCGACACACCGGAAAAGTCTGGCTTCATCGGTCGGGAGACATGTGCTCGTGAGTGGTCACGTGGTTGAAAGAGACAGTGCCTTCCGTGTGTTGTTCAACACACAAAGTAGTCGATTGTTAAAGTTTGCTGAAGCTATACTAATAAACCTTCGTAAGCCGTCCTTGTGTAAGCAGAAAGACATGTTAGTCAGTTTAAAATTACCGTGGTAGACAATCGACATTACTGTGCGAACATGACATTCTGGCAGCGGCATTATGCACAGTGGATCTGTGCAGGCTGTTGTTTGTCGAGATTCCTGTCTTTTCCACTTTTCACATTGGGCAGTGGGGAGCGTTTTGTGCGATATTCACTGGCACAGGAACGGAGCATAATGGGGACGACCCGTTGCTGTGAGGTTGGAACTACGACTAACTAACTAACTAACTAATGTATATATTTCAGTTTGAAGGATTTATCTAATTAATTCACGTAAGTTGTGTGATTTCTGCAGTATGTACCTGACGAGATGCAGCGAAATATGCCAGGCAATAAATCGTGCAATCTATTGTTTGTGTCTTCGTTATTCAATTTCATGATCACCGATATGTGTGCTTGGCAAAGAGTGAAATTACCGTGTCTATGTGTGTAAATGCTGCATAACAAGGCTGGCAAGTCGGACACAATTTATACACGAGAGAACGTGCACCTATGTTCATGGAGATATACCTTGGGCATGGCTTCACATGTTTACAGTGACAAATGACAGGCGGGCTGAGAACAAGCTGGACAAATGCTGCCTCCCTCGGTGCACGGATATATCTCTGAATAGTTGTTCACCACAGCTAGAACGCATTTACACTTAGTTTCGCTCAGGCGTTGGCATTTCAACAATCCAGACAGTCATTGTTACATCCTTAAATGTGTATATTTTAAAGTCAAAAACAATTAAAACAGCATCATCATCATGCAGTGCCTTGCCGGCTGGTGTGGGCAATCATGCTTCTCCACAAATTGAGGTCCTTTACGGCATGGATAAGTTCGTGTGTTGACTCCCTTCCGTGCCATGACACAAGACTGTCGAGAATTTTCTCACGCTCTCTTCCTCTATCTCCGCCGATACCCACCTACTCCAAAATGGAGGTGAGATATTAAGCACGCTACATGCTTAGTCCAGATACTGTTAGCAGGCTCTCGGCTAGGGGATATGAGGGATCCCCGGATGAGAGAGCCTGACTAATACTCGCACTATGCTGTAAGGAGGTAAGGTGCTGAGCCGGCAGCACATGTAGCCTACCTCGAGAAACAATACAAAAGGTGGAAAAGCACCTCAGTCGCACGTTCCGATGAAAGCCTGTAACTATACTCATGGAGTGAGCGTAGTCAAAGGTGGAAGATTGTCTCGTTGACACGAAATGGAACGCTTCGCTACCTGAATGGAACCCGAGGAATGCTAACCTCATTAAAAAATGCCCGCCGCATTCGGAAGTGCCGGCCTACGGGTGGCAAAATAAAAACTGGCACTACGCAGTTACGTCCGAGTGAACTGTCTTTCGTGGCCCGAAAAGCTCTAACTAGTCTTCAGAATGTCCCTCGTGCCAGGAACAGCTCTGACTACCTAGTTTTCCGAATGCTCCTCTTGCCCGGAACAGCTCTGACTAGATACGTTTCCGAATGTCCGTCGTGCCCGGAACAATTCTGACTATATTGTCCCGGGCACAACGGCAGGCACATGTCCGAATTGAAAACTCGGTGAGTGGATAACGACTGCAGACCGGTCTGGTTTGTGCGGAAACAGCCCGGGGCTAACGAAATGCCCAATATATTGAAGTGAGGAATTAAAGCAGCCATGAGCAGGACGTGACGATTCCCTCGGTGAGCCCAGCACCAGGGCGCTATGTGTCGGTCCTGCAACTATGGAAGCAACCCTGGATGGCGGCAAATGCCATGGACTGTCCATGCCTTCCCTTGAGGGACGATCATGAAGTCTTCGACTGTTCCAACTTGACCAGCTGGGATGTGGACGGTACTACAAAAGTGAGAGTCCCCCAGGAATGCTAACCTGGTCAAAAATGCACGCGAAAGTCGGATGAGTTGGCAAAAGGTTTTCGGCCCAAGGGGGCATAACAACACACCTCAATTACATCTGGGGAAAAAAACAACTACTCCGGATGAGCGCAAAGAAGAAGAGGAAGAAGTTCCACATATATTTCTGGTTGTCACAACATGTTTCAGTGTTTGTCTGCTCATAATGTAGCCAAAAATGATGATTGCTTCTTTCTGATGTTTGTGATACGTTGTCTGTGCGACGTAGCTTCTCTCAAAATATCCAGATTGCTCATTTCGGTTTTCCAGTTAATTTTCAGCATTCGTCTATAAAACCATATCTCTAAGGCTTCTGAGGATTCTTCGCCTGTTTACTAATTGTCAGGATTCGCAGTCGTGTGTTAAAATTGGTTCTATTAACATGCATTAACTCTTTTTTTCTAATTAAGACATAACTAAACAAAACGACAACGCGTGTCAGAAGTAGCGGCGTTGTGGAGCGGAGAGCTAAAAGAAGATATACAACGTACTCAAAAACGAGTGCGAATAACGATGTCGATTTTCAGAAAAACAATTAAACCCGAGACACGCCACTGACCCTCAGGGAAGTGGTTCGGGCAAGTAGTATTCTTGGATTAGGGCGAGAAGCTAAGAAAACCCTGCGCACACTAAACATATCCGGAAAACTGGAAGTCGGATACAGTAGGTTCAATAGGCCGCTGAGTAGGCGAAGTTTGTGTTGCTTCCGATTCATATGGCGCATAAGTTTTTGAGCTGTTAAGGCCTCTGGGGTGTTTTTGCTTCTGGGTACGGTTTGCTTACGCATTTTCCTCATGTTGGACTTGTAATACATGGTTCCATCGCCCAGCTACTGAGTTAAGTGCATTGAGTGAAACTGTTAGCTATGGATTTCGTGTGGAATGCTTTTAAATCTGTCCGCGGTTGTTTGTTTTGTGAACTGCATGTTCAGAAAAATGGCGGACGCCCGGTTGCTGAACTAAATGATTTTGCATTATGCAGTAATGTGTATGAACTTCTGCTTATCTAGTGACTATCGTTTCCGTCGAACTTATTGAACTATAATTTTCGTGGCGGACTGTTGTATTGACATTCTGGCAGCGGCCTTGTGCATGTATTCCTGTACATGGTGTTTGTTTTTCGGGACTGCAGTCTGTTCGACTTGTTACATGGGACAGGGATGAATATTTTAAGACATTCTCTGGCACAGGAACGGAGCATAATGTGGTTACCCTTTGCCGTGACGTTGGAACGACGACTAACGACTAACAGGTGAAGTTTCATATAAAGAAACGTGTCATGCTGGTAAACACATATTTGGATGCCAGCATGTGCCACGGAGTTTGTGTAGTGTGTTGATACCCTCCTGGTGTGATCTACAGAAGGAGACTTGAACAGGTCCAGTCGTTTGCATCAGCCCCTTCATCCTTATTGATTTTGTGATGATGGAAGGGGTGTCCTGCGGTCGGTGCCTTTAATGCACACACAATATAGTGTACACATGCAATGTCCCAGCAATAATTGTCCTCATCATGCCAGCACTAGGCATTGTGCAGCCATTCCTTCCCCAAGTTGGTTCGACAGATCAACTGTAAAAACGGTATCAATATAAGAGCGCCTGTTCTCCGGTATTATCTCTCGGTGATCAGTCTCCGTGTCGGCCTCAGGTGGGATTTAGATGAACGCACGTTCCTCAAGCACCTGTATTGGTTACGCTCACAATTCACCCCTCACAAGTTTGAGCAATGTGTACACCATAACACATATGGCCCACACACAAACACTTGCCTGTTGGATCGGAGACACTGGTAATCGGTAAAACGAATCCACATGCAAATATCAGTTCAGTGCACTAGAAGTAGTATATGGACTAAGCTTGATTTCAATGCATGCAAACGCAAAAATAAATTTCTGTCATTGTTTAACGTATGCATTAAGTAACCTCTCTTGAAATTAACGTCACCAAGAAGTTGGTGTTCACGGTGTCACTGAAATTAAAGTCAGCTAAAAGTGTCAAAGTATATCCTTAATTTTTAATTGTTTTATTATGCGAATCTCACATAGAATCTGTGTGTTTCGTAACTGAATTTCTGTATTCTTATATACCAGACATTGCGGTTAGCGACAAGTGGGCAGAATAACAAGAACATTGTGTGTGAAAGGTTTCACCGTTACTCTGTCAAGACATGTCACTGCTGCTTTATGGTAAGTTGCGAAAACTGGATTTATACGAACTTATTAATACACAAAACACAAGGAAGACTTCGCGGCACACTTTCATAAAATGTTTGCCATTTCTGACATTAAACTGTGGGAAGGTGTTGTTCTCTGCGACAGGGGTGAGAGGTCATGCTGGGGTTCAAGAGAAGGTCAACAATAAGTAGAACTAATGAACATGCAGCCGGCTTCCTGGCCTAGAGGTTAGCAACTTTTCTCCGTAATCTCGTATACTCTCGTAAGTAACGTGACGACGGTGAGAATCAGCAGTGGTTCGAATCACATCGGTAACTTCTGTATCTGAGCCGGCCACTCAGAAGGCAATGGCAAACTACTGAGCGTAATCTTGCCAAGAGTTCTGTGTTGGATTATTACTCTTCTTTGGCTTCCTGCGTAGTGTTCTTGTTTGACCACGCCTCTTTTAAATTGCTGTTCTCGCAGCCTGACTATGGTTGTAGATTCCCAGTCATTGCTTGGTTCTCGTAAACGACTTCTCGTAGAGCATTCAGAATGTCTGTTTGGTCCATGGCTAGTCCGCCTTCCACAGTAGACTTGCCTGCAAGCTTGTCAGCCCGCTCATTTCCTCGTACACCCACATGCCCTGGCAAGAAGATGAAACTAATCTCTGCCGGCCGAGACCACTCCAGAGTCAGCAGCCACTCTCTACGGACCCACCCCATCTCTATCTTCTTAAGCATGCTCATTGAGTCGCTAAGTTCACATGCCCGATTGAATGTCTGTGTCTCGAGCTATGCTATTGCTTTACTTACTGCCATGACTTCCATAGTCAGGCTGCTTGTAGTCAAAGCTAAAGCGCCAGACTCTTCCTCTACACTTTTGCCTCCGGCCTGAGCCGTAAAGGCCCATGAACTTCTCACTCCTCGGACGACCGACCCATCCGTGTAAATGACAGCATTATCCTCTAACGAATTCTCGAAGATCAGAGCTTGTACTTCAGCCTCCATAGCAGCTAGATTTTCTTGTCTGCATTTCCTGTCTAGATGGCTGCACACTGAAAAGGATGTACAGAACTCTGTTGGCACTTGTACCCACTCCTCGCCAGGTTCTAAGTCCTCAAGTGAACACACCTGCTGAAGAATGTCTTCGGCTTGACCCATCCACGACTTTCCTCTTATTAACCTGCTGCCCTTTACCTTATTAATCTCGCTATGCAGTGGATGTTGTGTGTTTGCGTTGACTCTGGGATAGACACGTGCCTGGCAAAATTGTATTCTGTCCCTCGTGGCTGGAAAATCAAGAATAATGTCAAAATTAACCGATAGTCAAACATGACGAAAATACTTTCATTCAATGATCATATGCAGTCGTCATCCTTGCAACATTAGAGTAGACTACGCTCTCGTTGTCTGCACTTCCAATGAAAATGTGAATAGCTCCTATTACTCATGTATCCTTTAGCCGAAGCAGATATTGTCTCTGCCGATAAAGCAATATAAACCTCCACCAAATGCAGAAAATAAACCGTTTCGACGGCACGTAGGGTACCTTACACCAGGAGCTTCTTGACGATTCTACACATCTGCCCATTGGCTGCGATGACCTCAATCCCAGGGACCGTTTATGGCCTGTCTCCTATCCACAGGGCTTCCCGTCGAATGGAATAGATCATGGTTCTCTGGCATTAAGCAAAAACAGTAGCGTCATAAGCTGACGTCATCATACCGCATCGCTGTCAGTGCTGAATAGTCGGAAAAGGGATGGGGTGGAGGGAAGATGAACGATATATTTAACATGTCAGACTTTTTAAGGAAATATAGAAGGAGAGGCATTCCTGTTTTTGGACAATGTGAGACACGAAGAAAGTACTAGAAGGCAAACAGAGTATCAGAAGGCAAAGCGAGTACCAGAATGCAATGAGAGTACTCAAAGGCAAAGAGAGTGACACAGCGAGCACCAGAAGGCAAAGAGAGTACCATCTACTGAACGGGTCAGAAGCATGGAGAAAGAGAGACTTTCATAGCTAGACTAGAAATGTGCCAATGCGCAGACAATAGCATAACACTTCATATTGGTAGGTTTGCATATGACAAATCAATATATCAAACATCCAATACACCTAAACATATTGATTAAACTAGACATATTATGATACTTTAACATCATAGCATAATGCACTAGTTAGTTTATGAAATTACACATACATACATCCAACATCTCCGTAAACATTATATTACTTCAAGATGGACATCTAATGATACTCAACATAATAGCATCAGGCATTATTAATGAGTACTAATATTGTATAGCTACAAAATGAGATATACAACAAGTCTAATTGAAGTTACCACTTAGTTACTGCTGTTGTAAGAATTAAATAAATAGTCAGTTGACTATATTCTGTACAACAAATGCACACACCAAAACGAGACTAGTCTAGTTTAGAAAGAGATGGCAAGCATCTGCTACGACACCTCAAGTATATCTAGACAAGACCTGCCTTCCATAAGTTTCTACTTCTCAGAAGAGTAACACTTAAAGCACAATGATATTGAACACAGAACTTAGAAAAAACACTCAAGTAACCTATGACAATGATAGTTCTTGCAATAACCTAGATCAGATATAGACTGAAAGTTCATATGTCTAAAAGACTGTTGCATAGTTACTAAGAAATCCTTCCTAGGAGCCAACATAATAATCATGCATATGACTACAGAACATTGAGATAGTTCCTACCTGTTCAGAGATTTTTTCGTTTCTAACATGACCAGAGCTAGGGACCCTTATTTAAGCTGAGTCCAGCAGACCCTATTATCTCCTTGGCACCTTTCTGTCTGGTATGACAGAAACATGCTGACCTCCTAAGGTAATTCATTCTGTTCAAGTGTGGGGCCAGTTCACACCTCTTTTCTCATGCAGACTGACTTATCTCCCACTGGCAGTCATAAATCTATTCTGAACCACTAACCCTCACCATAGTGTCACACCTGGATGGTTTTGAGTTGCCAGCCCCAGATCAGTTTCACAGTCTGCCCTACAGTGGGGGTAATTGTCAGTTTGACCTGTAACACCTTTAAGCTGGACTGCCTGGTTTTACAACCCTAGTCTGATGGTCTGTGTGATTTCATTCTGGGTTTATTGCAATTCCCACCATCCTGTTTTAGTAGCCAGCAGCCATCTGTTCTGACACTTCACCGTTGAATGGGTTCCTTTTGCTACAACATTTTATGCCTCTATGTGTGCAGGCCTGATTGTTCTGTCTTCCATTTCTCCTCCTTTATTATAGAGAATTGCATTTCTTCTTCTGTAACTTCTCTACATGGTGAACCGAAAATTGTTCTGGGAAGTAAAGGCTGCCAATTCGTGACAGAGCTTCCCCCTTAAAAAAAAAGTTTCTGCCAGATATCTTTTGTCAAAGCACGCCGTACATCCCAGAATAATGCCTAAGCACTCTCCGTTCTGTATCTGCCTAAAGGTTTCCAATATTCCTTGTGGCAGTGGGTTGTCCTGCATAAAGACGTCCCATTTCCATAACCCAAAGATACTCTGGATAGATCCTTGTACCTGGTTTTCGGCCGGGATTCCATGCAATAGCTTGGTAAAATCCGGTAATTGTCAGGAGGTTGTAATTTTACCCCTCTGGGAAAGATCACAATCAACGGGATTCTTCTACGCCTCTGGGCAACGGCCTTAGTCCACTCCCTCACGTGATTTAATCCTTTCAGCCGAGGATGTCCCCGTAGTGAAGTCGTGCATAAGCTGGCCACAGCAAAGCTTGTCTCCGTGATTTTCCTCCGTCCTTTATAGATTCTGAACTGATCCATCAATATCTTCCTTTTGAAAGGAATAATGTTACACATCATGGTCCCATGATGTAAATTCAACTGGCGCTTTCCTCCTTCAAAGTCGGGCGTAACAATCGTCCCTCCTCGGTGTCGCGGTTTCTTCCCCTGATATTCAGTTAATGGGCTGAGTTTCTCTGCATTAGAGTTTCTTGTACAAACCGTGCTAGAAATTGGAAATTTAGTGTGCCAAGTTGTCCTGCCTTGAGAAATAACATAGTTACTCCAGGGCGATAAAGTGGTGTTACTTTTGAATAAAGTATCCACAAATAGCTGATCTACTCCTATCAAATCGACCTGACTGAAGGGTAGATTGAGTCCTAAGAGTGTTGATTCCAAACCACTCTTGACTTCTGTTACTTCAGGTTCCTGTTGCTGGAATTCCCTGATAACTTCAGCTAATGAGATGATAGGCGTTTCTTCCTCCATCTTGTGCAAAGAATTTTCTTCTTTAGCAACTACAGACAATGTCTGCACAATATCAGAGTCCATATTCTGGCTCAAGACAATTCCCTGTGTTTCCAGAGTCTCCGAACTGGTATACTGTGAGATAACAACTGGAAATGTTTCCTGGTCTGGATGTTCCTCTCTGGTCATGCTTTCATGGGCTAAGTCCAGTTGAGGTAAATCCTGTGATGGGCTGGTGTATAAACAATCCATCACACTACGTAAATCATTTGAACTGATGTCTAGTGTCTTTTCCTGAGCTGCAGCCTCAAAGATCACAAGGGGTTCCGGGTCATCCTTCATCCCACTGTCAGTCAAATTTAATCCCACTTCTTCCTCGTCTGGGCTGAAGGGAATAATAAAGTCGGTTACCTTTCGATCTCCGACCTCCTTAAATGATGTCCTCAGGTCATCTTCCTCTTGAGTTTCACCTCTCGTTGAAGTAAAATGAGATTCCTGGGAGTCTTGTACTGGCAAACCGTAGTGCAAACAGTTGTCCTCTGGGTAACTGTTACTAGGTAAATTATCTGAACTGATAATTAGTGATTCTTCTCGCGTTGCAGTAATGAAATTCACCTGGGATTCTGTTCCTTCCTTCCTCCCTATTTCAGTCAGATGTAATTCCACTTCGTGATTCTGTGACCAGAAGGGAATGTGAGAATCGGCTAGGTCTCCGCCTGCGACCTCATTAAAGGTTGTCTTCAGTTCCTCTTTCTCTCGAGATTCATTTCTCGTAGCAGTCAAGTGGTTTTCCTGAAGGTCCTCTACTGTCAAACGACTATTGCCGTGGTGCAAACAGTTATCATGTTTGTGACTGTTTGAAATGCCCTTGGCACGTTTTTTCTTCCCTCTTTTCCGTTTAGGACTGGGTCGAATGAGAACCTGTAGTTCCCGGTCCACTACCTCTGATTCCGCGGTGGTTGGCAAAGATGTCCCTTCCTTCCTGGTTGGGTGAGCATCCATATCTCCTACCTTATGTTCCGCTAGAAAGGTTAGCTTCTCTGCATTGACTACTTCCATATGCTTTTTATTAATCTCTGCTTCTTCAGTTTTGCTACGCTCTTTTGCTTCAAATAACTCATCAATTGTTTTATTCATCTGTTCCTCCGCCATGACCCACTCTTTCATCTCATCTCTGATGTATATTTCTAGTTGTTCTCCTGTTAAGCCCTCTATTATGCCTAACCTTCTCGTGGACTCTAAGTAATCTGTTCGCGCCTTCAGATAATCTAGATCCTGGGAAGGTGAGTCCATATTTGCTAATGCTAAATTCAGGTAAGCTCCTATGTATCTATCAACTCAGAGCTAAGCTAGAAAGACAAGAGTGAACCAATGACAGCAGAACCTAAACCAATGTGTAGAGTTTAGCCTCAGCAATGAAAGACAACTGAAAGTAATATTCAAGTAGTTTCTGGCGACCGCAGTGAAGTAAGTGTGAGAGATATACTACACAGTAATCAATACTAATATTTACCTAAATAAATATTAAAATGCACTGCATACATGTCATAATGAAAATGGCATAAGTAGCATAAAATTGCAAATCAATCAAGCAGTTAAATCATCAAACACATCAATGTAAATATGATTAAAGTGATCAGTTATCATTAAATGATGAATGATACACTAAATGATAAGAATTAAAATACTTATCAATAAATGATAGATGAGGTAGTTTTCTCATAAGTTCTTATCTGTTATACACTTTTGAAAAGTTATATCTATACTCTGTAACTTCCTCAACTAAAATTAGCTACATCTGATGATAGTCTATTTTGATGACTGAAGATTACAAGAGTTAACTTTTAAAATCGTATGTCTAGGGTCTAGTAGAATCACTATGATTACTAGAATCCTGGTTCAGGCTCGCGGACCGGACCCCAATCTGTCATAAGTCGGGGTGCCCCACCGGCTAGATGAAAATATTATTCATTGGCGAGCAACCCTAAATAGTCAGAAACTGACTAGGGACAAAATCTATATGGCTGAACTACAGATTAAGCCCATGAATATCCAACGTACAGCTCCAAGTGGCTCGTTACAAAATGAAATGAACTGTGCTGAATATTCGCCAAGGTATAGGAAAGAGAAGGTTAGCTAAGATAGATGTTTTAAGTCTAAATATATTAGTATAGACGACTATCTCAGTACAGGTTTTCTCCCTGACTGCTCCTTTCCTTGGTGTGTAAGTGAACCCCCACCAATGTACACAACAACACGTATGCACAATTGGAAAAAATATAATGACAGAACTATGAGTTACAACACTCCAACATTTATTTACTAATCATAGACATCTGATTGTTTTCAATATGCGGATGATGAAATCATATAACATATTGTGATGAGAAACATTACGTAACTTTACTTGTTACTTCATCTATCTGGAACTGTGGTCCAGATCCCCACTCTCCAGTAGACTCAAAAAAGAAACAGCTTGCCGGTATTCTGACGATCCTGTCAGTCCTGACACTCCTAGTCTTCACTCGTCCTTGAGATCTACAACATAGGTGCTCCTTGTGAGAGCTTGAAAGAAGTCAAGAATGTGTTATATCAGTTCTACATCAGCGCAATCCTAATTAAAACATATCATAACACAAACATATACAATGACCAGTCTGGCCAAGTTTATCTTCCAGCTCTACTGCGTTCACCATCCTCCTTCTCCCTACTGTCTTAGTCGGGGACGGGCTTTTAAATTGTCTCACACGCCTGTAATGATTACATTTCTGCCGCCCCATGTCCATGTCGCTAATACAGAAATTCTGTGTCATACAGCCGCTCCGTCCAAAGTTAGTTTAGCAGCTCACAGGGTCGGTAATGGTATTATAATAATGCCTGATCATCCGGGCTTACAAGCCGTGACCCGTAGCTGTGCCAGGTTTCCATGCATTACCGTGGACGCACGCCCACAATACACTGAGAAAGTTTAGCACCATATACCCTATACTACCAATTGTGGGTAATGTCTGTACCATTACACCTCTGCTTCCAACACAATCATTGGCCAATGTGCCAATGCGCAGACAATAGCATAACACTTCATATTGGTAGGTTTGCATATGACAAATCAATATATCAAACATCCAATACACCTAAACATATTGATTAAACTAGACATATTATGATACTTTAACATCATAGCATAATGCACTAGTTAGTTTATGAAATTACACATACATACATCCAACATCTCCGTAAACATTATATTACTTCAAGATGGACATCTAATGATACTCAACATAATAGCATCAGGCATTATTAATGAGTACTAATATTGTATAGCTACAAAATGAGATATACAACAAGTCTAATTGAAGTTACCACTTAGTTACTGCTGTTGTAAGAATTAAATAAATAGTCAGTTGACTATATTCTGTACAACAAATGCACACACCAAAACGAGACTAGTCTAGTTTAGAAAGAGATGGCAAGCATCTGCTACGACACCTCAAGTATATCTAGACAAGACCTGCCTTCCATAAGTTTCTACTTCTCAGAAGAGTAACACTTAAAGCACAATGATATTGAACACAGAACTTAGAAAAAACACTCAAGTAACCTATGACAATGATAGTTCTTGCAATAACCTAGATCAGATATAGACTGAAAGTTCATATGTCTAAAAGACTGTTGCATAGTTACTAAGAAATCCTTCCTAGGAGCCAACATAATAATCATGCATATGACTACAGAACATTGAGATAGTTCCTACCTGTTCAGAGATTTTTTCGTTTCTAACATGACCAGAGCTAGGGACCCTTATTTAAGCTGAGTCCAGCAGACCCTATTATCTCCTTGGCACCTTTCTGTCTGGAATGACAGAAACATGCTGACCTCCTAAGGTAATTAATTCTATTCAAGTGTGGGGCCAGTTCACACCTCTTTTCTCATGCAGACTGACTTATCTCCCCCTGGCAGTCATAAATCTATTCTGAACCACTAACCCTCACCATAGTGTCACACCTGGATGGTTTTGAGTTGCCAGCCCCAGATCAGTTTCACAGTCTGCCCTACAGTGGGGGTAATTGTCAGTTTGACCTGTAACACCTTTAAGCTGGACTGCCTGGTTTTACAACCCTAGTCTGATGGTCTGTGTGATTTCATTCTGGGTTTATTGCAATTCCCACCATCCTGTTTTAGTAGCCAGCAGCCATCTGTTCTGACACTTCACCGTTGAATGGGTTCCTTTTGCTACAACATTTTATGCCTCTATGTGTGCAGGCCTGATTGTTCTGTCTTCCATTTCTCCTCCTTTATTATAGAGAATTGCATTTCTTCTTCTGTAACTTCTCTACATGGTGAACCGAAAATTGTTCTGGGAAGTAAAGGCTGCCAATTCGTGACAGAAGACAAGCGAGTACTAGAAGGCAAAGCGAGTACTAGAAGGCAAAGCGAGTATTAGAAGGCAAAGATGATACTAGAAGGCAAAGATGATACTAGAAGGCAAAGAGAGTACTAGAAGGAAATGAGGGTACTGGGAGGCAAAGACAGTACTAGAAGGCAAAGCGATTGCTATAAGGCAAAGAGAGTACAGTGAGGCCAAAGGAGTACTAGAAGGCAAAATACTGGTTTTGCTTCCAAAAACTCAGTAAACTATCAGGTAACCACTTCACGTGATTAAATGAACGGATCACTGAAAATAAAGAACCCCAGATTAGGAAACAGTCTAATCAATTATATAACCATTTTTTAAATCATTTAGCCTCTGTCTTTAACAGGATCTTCATTATCACAAAATGTCTGATTCGCGTTATGTGTTGTCGCTCTATGAATTCCATCTTACTGCATACACTCTTCCTGTTACAGGTGTGTTTGTGTTGGTGAGTGTGGTGCCAGCGGTCACGTGTTGCTATGATAAATGTATACAGAATTTTACCAAGGACATGGAGAAAATGAGTCAGACGTCCAATAGTAATTCTGTATTAACTGCAGACTTCTGTAGGTGAGTTCGTATACTTGTGTTTGTTGATCAACTACAAAACTAATGTAACAAGATGAATGTATCCATGTGTATTGATAGGCGCCTATAGAAGGCCCTAGGAAAGAAGAGGACATATAAGCACACAGTAGATAACGGAAACATTGGAAGTCTTCAGTGCCCAGAAAGTGAAATGATGCCCTCCAATCAACAGCAGAAACAGAGCATCAATGCTCCATCAGCTAATTCCACAACAGAAGTGTCCCATTGGCCGGGTCAAGTGCTTAGGATTTCTAGCTTGACATGCTTGACACATCGTTGTCTGAAGATGTCCAGTTCGAGTCCAGTGTTCCTACAGCTTTCAGTATTGTCTGTAGTCCAGTTTGTTACCTTTGCGTTTCATTTCGTCTCGATGGAGAACACAAGACCCCCTCCCCCCCCCCCCTCCTAAACTAGCAGGCAAGCATGCTAGCTATTGATGTTAACGGCGCTCAAACATCAAGTAAAAACACATTAACATAAAGTGAGAGGGGACAAGTGTTCCTTGTGGAGACAACGGCTACTGGTGAATTTGTTGAGGCCATATCTCTGTGTGGGAGTTGTGGTAGGGCAGTGGCTAGACGTTGGCCAGCCATATCTCTGTGTGGGACTGTGGTAGAGCAGTGGCTAGACATTGGCCAGCCATATCTCTGTGTGTGGGACTGTGGTAGGACAGTGGCTAGACGTTGGCCAGCCATATCTCTGTGTGTGGGACTGTGGTAGAGCAGTGGCTAGACGTTGGCCAGCCATATCTCTGTGTGTGGGAGCTGTGGTAGGGCAGTGGCTAGACGTTGGTCAGCCATATCTCTGTCTGTGAAAGCTGTGGTAGGGCAGTGGCTAGACGTTGGCTAGCCATATCTCTGTGTGTGAGACTGTGGTAGGGCAGTGGCTAGACGTTGGCCAGCCATATCTCTGTCTGTGGGAGCTGTGGTAGAGCAGTGGCTAGACGTTGGCCAGCCATATCTCTGTGTGTGGGACTGTGGTAGGGCAGTGGCTAGACGTTGGTCAGCCATATCTCTGTCTGTGGGAGCTGTGGTAGAGCAGTGGCTAGACGTTGGCCAGCCATATCTCTGTGTGTGGGACTGTGGTAGGGCAGTGGCTAGACGTTGGCCAGCCATATCTCTGTGTGTGGGAGCTGTGGTAGGGCAGTGGCTAGACGTTGGCCAACCATATCTCTGTATGTGGGAGCTGTGGTAGGGCAGTGGCTAGACGTTGGCCAGCCATATCTCTGTCTGTGGGAGCTGTGGTAGAGCAGTGGCTAGACGTTGGCCAGCCATATCTCTGTGTGTGGGAGCTGTGGTAGGGCAGTGGCTAGACGTTGGCCAGCCATATCTCTGTGTGTGAGACTGTGGTAGAGCAGTAGCTAGACGTTGGCCAGCCATATCTCTGTGTGTGGGACTGTGGTAGGGCAGTGGCTAGACGTTGGTCAGCCATATCTCTGTCTGTGGGAGCTGTGGTAGAGCAGTGGCTAGACGTTGGCCAGCCATATCTCTGTGTGTGGGACTGTGGTAGGGCAGTGGCTAGACGTTGGCCAGCCATATCTCTGTGTGTGGGAGCTGTGGTAGGGCAGTGGCTAGACGTTGGCCAGCCATATCTCTGTATGTGGGAGCTGTGGTAGGGCAGTGGCTAGACGTTGGCCAGCCATATCTCTGTCTGTGGGAGCTGTGGTAGAGCAGTGGCTAGACGTTGGCCAGCCATATCTCTGTGTGGGAGCTGTGGTAGGGCAGTGGCTAGACGTTGGCCAGCCATATCTCTGTGTGTGGGAGCTGTGGTAGGGCAGTGGCTAGACGTTGGCCAGCCATATCTCTGTCTGTGTGAGCTGTGATAGAGCAGTGGCTAGACGTTGGCCAGCCATATCTCTGTGTGTGAGACTGTGGTAGGGCAGTGGCTAGACGTTGGTCAGCCATATCTCTGTCTGTGGGAGCTGTGGTAGAGCAGTGGCTAGACGTTGGCCAGCCATATCTCTGTGTGTGGGACTGTGGTAGGGCAGTGGCTAGACGTTGGCCAGCCATATCTCTGTGTGTGGGAGCTGTGGTAGGGCAGTGGCTAGACGTTGGTCAGCCATATCTCTGTCTGTGGGAGCTGTGGTAGGGCAGTGGCTAGACGTTGGCCAGCCATATCTCTGTGTGTGAGACTGTGGTAGGGCAGTGGCTAGACGTTGGCCAGCCATATCTCTGTGTGTGAGACTGTGGTAGGGCAGTGGCTAGACGTTGGCCAGCCATATCTCTGTGTGGGAGCTGTGGTAGGGCAGTGGCTAGACGTTGGCCAGCCATATCTCTGCATGAGAGCTGTGGTGACGCAGTGGCTAGACGTTGGCTTGCCGTCCTGAGGCCATGGGTTCGAATCGGCATCAGGGCAGATGTTCAAAAGTGACCTGGGCTCTCAGGTCCACCACGCCCAAACTGTTTACTACCAAATGTCCCTGGAAGTACAGGCGGCCTGCGTGAGACTGATCACATGACCAATGGAGTTCCGCTTGACCTATACAAGTGTGGCTATAGCACCACATGACCAATGGAGTTCCGCTTGACCTATACAAGTTTCAGTCTAGCATCATATGGCCAATGCGCTTGAGGCGTGTGTAAAGGACTTTTACTTGTTACAATCTCTGACACAGTCAATCTGAGAACTTTTAGCTGTTACAATCTCTGACATAGTCAATCTGAGGACTTTTAGTTGTTCCAATCTCTGAGACAGTCAATCTGGGGACTTTTAGTTGTTACAATCTCTGACACAGTCAATCTGAGGACTTTTAGTTGTTACAATCTCTGACACAGTCAATCTTGGGACTTTTAGTTGTTCCAATCTCTGACACAGTCAATCTGAGGACTTTTAGTTGTTCCAATCTCTGACACAGTCAATCTGAGGACTTTTAGTTGTTCCAATCTCTGACACAGTCAATCTCAGGACTTTTAGTTGTTCCAATCTCTGACACAGTCAATCTGAGGACTTTTAGTTGTTCCAATCTCTGACACAGTCAATCTGAGGACTTTTAGTTGTTCCAATCTCTGAGACAGTCAATCTGGGGACTTTTAGTTGTTACAATCTCTGACACAGTCAATCTGAGGACTTTTAGTTGTTACAATCTCTGACACAGTCAATCTGAGGACTTTTAGTTGTTCCAATCTCTGACACAGTCAATCTGAGGACTTTTAGTTGTTACAATCTCTGAGACAGTCAATCTGAGGACTTTTAGTTGTTCCAATCTCTGACACAGTCAATCTGAGGAATTTTAGCTGTTACAATCTCTGACACAGTCAATCTGAGGACTTTTAGTTGTTACAATCTCTGACACAGTCAATCTGGGGACTTTTAGTTGTTCCAATCTCTGACACAGTCAATCTCAGGATTTTTAGCTGTTACAATCTCTGACACAGTCAATCTGAGGACTTTTAGTTGTTACAATCTCTGACACAGTCAATCTGGGGACTTTTAGTTGTTACAATCTCTGACACAGTCAATCTGAGGACTTTTAGTTGTTCCAATCTCTGACACAGTCAATCTGAGGACTTTTAGTTGTTACAATCTCTGACACAGTCAATCTGGGGACTTTTAGTTGTTACAATCTCTGAGACAGTCAATCTGGGGACTTTTAGTTGTTACAATCTTTGACACAGTCAATCTCAGGACTTTTAGCTGTTACAATCTCTGACACAGTCAATCTGAGAACTTTTAGTTGTTACAATCTCTGACACAGTCAATCTGGGGACTTTTAGTTGTTACAATCTCTGACACAGTCAATCTGAGGACTTTTAGTTGTTACAATCTCTGACACAGTCAATCTGAGGACTTTTAGTTGTTACAATCTCTGACACAGTCAATCTGGGGACTTTTAGTTGTTACAATCTCTGAGACAGTCAATCTGGGGACTTTTAGTTGTTACAATCTCTGACACAGTCAATCTGGGGACTTTTAGTTGTTACAATCTCTGACACAGTCAATCTGAGGACTTTTAGTTGTTACAATCTCTGACACAGTCAATCTGGGGACTTTTAGTTGTTACAATCTCTGAGACAGTCAATCTTGGGACTTTTAGTTGTTACAATCTCTGATACAGTCAATCTGGGGACTTTTAGTTGTTACAATCTCTGAGACAGTCAATCTGAGAACTTTTAGTTGTTACAATCTCTGACACAGTCAATCTGAGGACTTTTAGTTGTTAAAATCTCTGAAACAGTCAATCTGAGGATTGTTGGTTACACATCTCTGAAACAGTCAATCTGAGGATTGTTGGTTACACATCTCTGAAACAGTCAATCTGAGGATTGTTGGTTACACATCTCTGAAACAGTCAATCTGAGGACTGTTGGTTAGACATCTCTGAAACAGTCAATCTGAGGACTGTTGGTTACACATCTCTGAAACAGTCAATCTGAGGATTGTTGGTTACACATCTCTGAAACAGCCAATCTGAGGACTGTTGGTTACACATCTCTGAAACAGTCAATCTGAGGACGTTTAGTTGTTACACATCTCTGAAACAGCCAATCTGAGGATTGTTGGTTACACATTTCTGAAACAGTCAATCTGAGGATTGTTGGTTACACATCTCTGAAACAGTCAATCTGAGGATTGTTGGTTACACATCTCTGAAACAGTCAATCTGAGGATTGTTGTTACACATCTCTGAAACAGTCAATCTGAGGATTGTTGGTTACACATCTCTGAAACAGTCAATCTGAGGATTGTTGGTTACACATCTCTGAAACAGCCAATCTGAGGATTGTTGGTTAGACATCTCTGAAACAGTCAATCTGAGGATTGTTGGTTACACATCTCTGAAACAGCCAATCTGAGGATTGTTGGTTACACATCTCTGAAACAGTCAATCTGAGGATTGTTGGTTAAACATCTCTGAAACAGCCAATCTGAGGATTGTTGGTTACACATCTCTGAAACAGTCAATCTGAGGATTGTTGGTTAAACATCTCTGAAACAGCCAATCTGAGGATTGTTGGTTACACATCTCTGAAACAGCCAATCTGAGGATTGTTGGTTACACATCTCTGAAACAGCCAATCTGAGGATTGTTGGTTACACATCTCTGAAACAGTCAATCTGAGGATTGTTGGTTACACATCTCTGAAACAGTCAATCTGAGGATTGTTGGTTACACATCTCTGAAACAGTCAATCTGAGGATTGTTGGTTACACATCTCTGAAACAGTCAATCTGAGGACGTTTAGTTGTTACACATCTCTGAAACAGTCAATCTGAGGATTGTTGGTTACACATCTCTGAAAGAGTCAATCTGAGGATTGTTGGTTACACATCTCTGAAACAGCCAATCTGAGTATTGTTGGTTAGACATCTCTGAAACAGCCAATCTGAGGATTGTTGGTTACACATCTCTGAAACAGCCAATCTGAGGATTGTTGGTTACACATCTCTGAAACAGCCAATCTGAGGATTGTTGGTTACACATCTCTGAAACAGCCAATCTGAGGATTGTTGGTTACACATCTCTGAAACAGCCAATCTGAGGATTGTTGGTTACACATCTCTGAAACAGTCAATCTGAGGACTGTTGGTTACATATCTCTGAAACAGCCAATCTGAGGATTGTTGGTTACACATCTCTGAAACAGCCAATCTGAGGATTGTTGGTTACACATCTCTGAAACAGTCAATCTGAGGATTGTTGGTTACACATCTCTGAAACAGCCAATCTAAGGATTGTTGGTTACATAAGTATAGGGGAGCACGTTGTGGTATCGACCTCCATCATCTGTAGATAGACCATCACTACAGCCTTGAATGATCTTCTCGGGTCCACTCTACACACCGCAGCCTTAGTCAGTGCTTGTAAAGTTTAGCCATGTTGCTGTTGTTGCTATGGTTACTGTTGTAGAACCTGGTATGTCCCAGCTGCCTGTCATGAAGAACCAGCCCTGGATCCCAGTTGTTCATTCGAGAAAGACTTGAAGAATTATTGACGTGGTTTCATGTAAGTGTGCAAGAACATGTTCATTCTGATCATGCGTGTGAGCTGTCCAGGCGGTGAATGTATGGCACAGGCCTTGATTGATTGCCGAATTCGTGGGGGATTGATGTGACTCTCTGTCAGTCACTTGGAGTGCAAGTGCGTGATTTACATCCTGCTTCATCAAAGCGAAGCCGAATTCGGTCTGCCATCTATTGTCCGGACTTATATCTGCTAAAGGCAAATTGACACTAAAACAACGGGGAGTTTGGCATATAGTAGTTCAATATTTAGTGAGAGAATGGAAGCTGAGGACGTGACGGCAACCTTCTGATTGTTGTAGGGCAGCACAGCCAGACATGTTGTGTTTGTACCGTATTTTCAGAGTACGCGTCGGAAAGAGAAAATTGACGTGCCCCGTCTGAAATGGCTAGCATCGCTCCACAGAACGGAGATGACCAGCATATCATGGATTTTCTGTCCAAGGCATGCCGGTGTGCGGGGAATGAACACGCTGATACATTAGCTGGTGTTGGGTTTCTGGTTTATGTACCCACATCTGGAAAGACTTGCTCAGAATGAGTGAGTAGATTTTCTTGAACATACTCACAGCGTAAAGACAACAGCTCAGCGCATATTTTGTCCCCATAAAATTGCTGCTGGAATAATTCCTTGTTGCCTTTGAAAACAGTGACGGAGCACGTGTGAGAATGTTCGGAGTGCAGTGATGTCCATTCCTATATTCAGTATCAATATTCTGTGTCTAACAAAGATGCTGCACGTGCAGGGGAAGACTGTTATTGGTCAGCACAAACATGGCACCTGGCACGTCGGCTAATCTGCATATCTTATGGTAATTCTAAAATTTTGCATCTAATAGGTGGAGTGTTACGACTCTACTTCCAATAGGTTAGTGTCAAGGTTCTGCATTCCATATGTTATTTTTAGTATTTTGCATTCCATTGGTAAGTGTTAAGAAAGTAATTTGCCCAAAACATAATAGACTAAATGATATGGCTAATTGTGCAGATCCTCTACAGGGCCATGTCCACACAGATCCAATGTCTGCAAGCGGCCGTGTTAAGCTGTCCCCAGCAACAGAAATCGCTGGTCGAAAACCTCTTGTCCTTTTTCATACAGCCGGACTATAACAGGACATGCAGCGGTAGGACTTTATGTCTGTCTTCACTGTTTGTTCATTGTTAGAACATCACAAGCCACTTCACAATCGTCGAACACGTGAACATTCTCGTAGCTGTAGCTAGAAACATGAAACGTCCATATGTAGGCATTTCAGTTAGCGAAACAAATCACAAGTCCGAAATGCGGCAGTTGTTGCCAGCAATCAAGGTCTCACTCTTCCATGTCTCTCAAACAAGATAAATGACTCTTTGACACGCATTGGGGAGTGGGGGGGGGGGATACGGTTCTAACCACAGAGTGTCATAGTACAAAGGGCACAGGGTGGGCCATATGTTCAACAACACGCCGCCCGCCGTGACATGTCTTTGTGCCAAAGTTAGACTGGCTCAGCTCTATTGTAACACTGGCAGTTAAGTGTGCTAGTTACAGGACCACCGGGCTGGCAGATAAGTGTGCTAGTTACAGGACCACCGGGCTGGCAGGTAAGTGTGCTAGTCACAGGGCCACCGGGCTGGCAGGTAAGTGTGCTAGTTACAGGACCACCGGGCTGGCAGGTAAGTGTGCTAGTCACAGGACAAGGCTACTGGGCTGGTAGGTAAGTGTGCTAGTTACAGGACCACCGGGCTGGCAGGTAAGTGTGCTAGTTACAGGACCACCGGGCTGGCAGGTAAGTGTGCTAGTCACAGGGCCACCGGGCTGGCAGGTAAATGTGCTAGTTACAGGACCACCGGGCTGGCAGGTAAGTGTGCTAGTCACAGGACCACCGGGCTGGCAGGTAAGTGTGCTAGTTACAGGACCACCGGGCTGGCAGGTAAGTGTGCTAGTCACAGGGCCACCGGGCTGGCAGGTAAGTGTGCTAGTCACAGGACCACCGGGCTGGCAGGTAAGTGTGCTAGTCACAGGGCCACCGGGCTGGCAGGTAAGTGTGCTAGTCACAGGACCACCGGGCTGGCAGGTAAGTGTGCTAGTCACAGGACCACCGGGCTGGCAGGTAAGTGTGCTAGTCACAGGGCCACCGGGCTGGCAGGTAAGTGTGCTAGTTACAGGGCCACCGGGCTGGCAGGTAAGTGTGCTAGTCACAGGGCCACCGGGCTGGCAGGTAAGTGTGCTAGTTACAGGACCACCGGGCTGGCAGGTAAGTGTGCTAGTCACAGGGCCATCGGGCTGGCAGGTAAGTGTGCTAGTTACAGGACCACCGGGCTGGCAGGTAAGTGAGCTAGTCACAGGACCACCGGGCTGGCAGGTAAGTGTGCTAGTTACAGGACCACCGGGCTGGCAGGTAAGTGTGCTAGTCACAGGACCACCGGGCTGGCAGGTAAGTGTGCTAGTCACAGGGCCACCGGGCTGGCAGGTAAGTGTGCTAGTTACAGGACCACCGGGCTGGCAGGTAAGTGTGCTAGTCACAGGGCCACCGGGCTGGCAGGTAAGTGTGCTAGTTACAGGACCACCGGGCTGGCAGGTAAGTGTGCTAGTCACAGGGTCACTGGGCTGGCAGGTAAGTGTGCTAGTCACAGGGCCACAGCCGTTCTCTTCAAACGCACTTCTTCATATGCCCATTATCCTCCATTAAGATGTATGCACTCATTCAACTCACGCCAACTCGCCCCATCCTTGACCATCTCCTGCAGTTGTGTCCTTGTGTGTTACTCAACGTAACCTTGCCAAGAAATCATAAAAATCTAACAATGTTGGGGTTGATTGCGACGTCTTTAAAGGATATGCAACTAACTTTTTAAAAACTTTTCAATGTATGCCCCACCCAGCGTTAGCGGTGCAGGAAGGGGCTGCGTTTAACATGATACCATGCTCTGGGGAGCTATCCATAGAGCGAAGACAGAAAAGACAAATATGGTTTGACCTGGTCAACGCTTACGGGTCAGTGCCCCACCAGATGCTGTTGCAGACCCTCGGGATGTATTAGATGTCCGAGGAGATCATGATGGCGCTAAAACATTATTTCTCGGGTTTCACTCTTCTCCCCTCTACTTCGACGTTCACGAACAGGTGGATCAACTTCCAGGTGGATCAACTCCCAGATGAGTATACCATAGGGGTGTAGGATATCGCCGTTACTGTTTCGCCATGGCCTTACAGGCTGTTCTGGCTTCGGCATCCAGCAACGTACAAGGACTGAAACTTAGTGAGGAATGCAAATTGTCGCCACCCAATGATTTCATGACGACACGATAACTCTGGTATCAGATGAGAATCAGTCTCACTGTATGCTCAAAAGGCTGCATCAACTGATCGACTGGTGCAGGATGAACTTCAAGCCTAAGAAATCGAAAAGGGCAAGGTGACGGCAACTTCATTCAAGGTGGCCAACCAGGAAATCCTGAAAACTTGTTAAAAGTATCGGCCGAGGATACGATTCCTCGCATACGAACAAGAACGCAGTACCGCACATACGTGAAACAACGGAAACGGCCTGAGAGCCCTCAATAAACTGACTGGAAAGTTTAGATTACCCTGTATGAACAACAATCACATTCGGATTAATATGTCTGTGAGGGTAAAACCGTGGGCAGCTGCTTTTGCGGCTGACTCAATCACAGGACTATCATTCTGAGCAGGTGATGGACCCTAACTATAACTTCTCCTTGAGGTTGAATGGGGTAGAGGTAATGGTAGAATAGAATAAAGTTTAAGATCTGGTGCCTTCAGTTGACACTGATCTCGAAGCTGCTATGACCTCTGCTCATTTACGATGTGTGCAAGAGCATGGTAAAGGCGATATAGAGAAAGATCGTTGCGCCGTGCTCCCGTTCAAGTCCGTCGTCGAGTAATACACAGTCGGAAAAGAAAAACTCCCGATGATGCTGCGTGGGCCCCAGGCAAAACAGTTTGCAGCTCCCATCCCGAGCTCAGAACCGGAAGGGAGTGGATGTGCTGATAGCGCAGTCAATTCCACGCCAGGTTCGCTTAAGCTAAAGGAACTAATTGGAGACACTCAGTCCAATAGGCAAGGCTTTAAACACCAAAGCGACGCCCAGTGGTGGTCAAACTCATCGGCCTGGCAGAGCAGAGACATTGTGGTCCAGGAGCTTCGTGAAGAAGAGGACAACACGAAGGTGCATGCTGTGTCGAGGTGTTGAAATCAGCCACATAAGATAGACCGATATGCGTGGATTTCTTTGGTATGAGCATCGGTAGTTCATAAAGCTGAACGTAAAAATTACCTAGTAAATCGCGAACAACCAAAAATACTGTGGTTGATTGCGAGTCATGTAAAGAACATGAAACGAATGTTATTGTCTTTGCTATCTGTTTTGAGTAGTCACCTGATCTTGATATAACCATTTTGCAAACCCCAGGCAATGCGTCCTCTGGCTTTGATATTATCACGGACACAAACTCCACTACAGCAGCCAGCAACAACCTGAAAGGCACCATCATGGCGTCTGCATGGGGATCCAGCTACGCGGACATTATCCCCACTAGCGGGCAGACGTTGATGGTCTGCAGGCAGAAGTTCCAGAACTGCCAGAGCAGCTTCAACCAGACATTCACGTCCAACATGGCGCTGTTCAACATTTCTGGACTTTGTCAGTAAGTGTAACATGTGACAGCAGGTGCAACAGTATTGCGCTTACAGTTTGCTCTGTATGTCAGTTAACGTATGTCAGTAAATTCACACTTGACTTCTTCTTCTTCTTCTTCTTCTTCTTCTTCTTCTTCTTCTTCTTCTTCTTCTTCTTCTTCTTCTTCTTCTTCTTCTTCTTCTTCTTCTTCTTCTTCTTTTTCTTCTTCAGCATTCCGAGCCATTGAGGTTCTTTGCTGCAGATACAAGCCGTCTCCATTCGTCTCTCTGGTTGACCTTCTCTTGCCAGTCGCTGATTCCAAGTGCTTGTAGGTCTGTATGTATATTATCTCTCCACCGTCTTCTTGTTGGGGTCTACGGTCATTTATTTCTTGAGTGTAAGCGAGTTTTGTTTCCCTATTATCTTCCATTTTTCTATATGCCCCAGCCATTGTAGTCTATTAGCCTTCATGATACCAGTGATTAGCTGGGACTTAAACAGATCATAAATGTCTTTGTTGCTTCTTCTTTTCCACTCTCCACTTTGTGTATCCCTAATGGGCCCAAAGATGCGTCTTAAGACTTTGTTCTCAAAGGTTTGAAACAAGGCTTCGTCTCCTTTAGTTTTACTCCAGGTTTCAGAGCCATACAGCACAACTGGTCTAATCAGTATTTTGTATATTGTGATCTTGGTGTTACGAGATAGCGCATTTGATTTTAGCAGATGTTGTAGTGCTTAGTATATCTTATTTCCAGAGTTGATTCTAGTTTGTATTTCTTCCCTTATGATGTTGGAGCAGTTGAAGGTTGTACCCAGGTATTTGTATGTTTCCCTTCTTTTAATGGTCATGTTATCTATTTGTATGTGACCAGAGTTTTTAGCCGTTCCTTCTCTTGAATTACCATATATTGTCTTATCTTGGTTGATAACCAGCCCCATTTGTTGAGCTTTTTCCTTTAAGTGAGTCAATATTTCCAATGTCTTTTGTTCATTTTTCCCTATAATATCTATATCATCTGCATAACCAAGCAGCTTGGATGTTCCTCCAACAGCACATTCCTCTTTTACCTTCCTTACAACTTTCTCTAGAGCCGGATTGAAAAGGAGCGACGATAGTGCATCACCCTGTTTCAAGCCAGATGTTATTTGGAAAGGGTTTGATTTCCTGCCTTTATATGTTACTATGTTATGAGCATCTTCTATGCATAGTCTGGTCATGTTGATTAACTTCCTTGGTATTCCAAATTCCTGCATAGCATTCCATAGGCTATTCCTATGGACACTATCATAAGCCTTTTTTAAATCCACAAAAATGTTATGGAGATCTCTTTTATATTCCCAATGTTTCTCGGCTATTTGTCGTAAGATAAATATCTGATCTATTGTTGATCTGTTTTGTCTAAAACCCGCCTGGTAGTCACCTAATATGTCTTCTGAATATGCTTTTAGTCTATTTAGTAATACAGCGGATAGTATCTTATAGCTTATGGACAGGAGTGAAATTCCTCTATAATTTTCACATTGGAACTTGTCTCCTTTCTTAAAGATAGGTATAAATAATGACTCTTTCCAGTCATAGGGTAGTTCTTCTGTCCTCAAGATTTTTATTATTAGTTCGTATAGCTTTAGATGTAATGCATGGCGGCCTGCCTTTATAAACTCAGCAGCAATTCCATCAGCACCAGTTGCCTTATTGTTTTTAAGTCGTGTTATTACACAAAAGATTTCTTCAAAAGCAGGTTCTTCAATATGTGGTTCACACGTTAGAACCGCTTCATGTGGGAAAGTGTTACTTGGAGCTTCCCAATTTAATAATTCAACAAAGTTTTCTGTCCATGTGTTACACATTTTCTCATAGGTATTAACCATATTCCCATGTTTGTCTTTTAAACCATACGTATTGTGTTGGTGCCCTCGTTTCATTGACTTCAGTTCTTTAAATAACTTTCTGTATTCGTTTTTCTGGTGATTAGTTTCCATATCTTTGATTATATTACTCATATATTCTCGCTTCTGCTGCCGAACTATTTTTGTAGCTTCTTTACATTCAGTTCTATATTGCTCTTCATTTTGGATGTTGTTGATGTCATTTAACCACAACTGTCTGGCATTCTTTTTCCTAATGACTGCTTCTTCACATTTTTTATTGAGCCATCTGTTCTTTCTATGCGTGGTTAACACACCGAGACATTCATCTGCGATAGTTTGAATTGTATTATTGATGTTCAACCAAGTTTGGTCAACGCTTTCCTCCAACAGGTTTTGTAGAATTTCAAGTTTACATTTTATTTCATCTGCAAATTTCTCTTTGACTGTACTTTCTTGTAGTTTTTCTCTGTTATATGTTGGGTGTAACCTTTGTAGTTTAGCATAGAATGCTCTCTTAAGTTTTATTTTAAATTTTGCTCCAACGAGGAAGTGGTCACTGTGGCACTCAGCTTCTCTATAACTTCTACCTTTTTGTATGTTTGATGCATTTTTGTTGTTAATTAAAATGTGATCTATTTGATTATAGGTTCTCTTGTCACATGATTTCCAAGTTTGTTTATTTATGTATATCCTTTCTTTGCAGTCTGGTACTGCTGATCTGCAGTTCTTTGGCTTCTGCTAGGTTGATGACTCTCCATTCATTGTCATTTGAAGTTGTATGTAGGCTTTCCATACCGGCAACTTTTTATTAGTTGGCTCTCTACCTATTTTTGCATTGAAGTCTCCCAGCACAATCAGGATATCCTGTTTGGGGGTTTCTTCTATGACATCTTCCAGATTATTATAAAAGTCTTCTTTAATATCATCTTCTTTCTCTTCAGTAGGTGCATGTACATTAATCATCGTTATATTTTTCCATTTACTTTTTATTCGTAATTTACTAATCCTGTCATTAACAGCTTTAAAGTTTAGAACGTTCCCCCATAACGCTTTTTTGATGACAAATCATGTTCCTAATTCATGTTTATTTTGGGTGTTTCCTCCATATATTACAATCATTCCATTTTGCTCTAAAGTACCCTCTCCTGGACACCTTATTTCTTGAATTACGGTTATATTCATATGATATTCAACCAGCTCCCGTGTTAGTTCTTCGGCCGCTCCAGCTCGATATAGTGTCCGTACATTCCATGTTCCAAATCTCAGAAGTCCTTTGACGTTCCAAGGTCGTTGTCCAAATAAGTCAGTCCGAATACGAGGCTCATATATCTGTTTCGTAACAAAATAGTTTTTACAAAGGTGGGATGTTAACCCCATGCTTCAACCCCTAACCTGGAGGACCAGGTTGTTTCTTTTTGTCTGTTCTCTACCCTTTGACCTGCCAGCTTGGGAGGCCCTGCTGGTAGCTACGCTACCGCCGGCATAGCTCCCAGGGTCATTGAGAAACTCAAGCTCCCCCACCACGCCAAGGTGGAAACTTAGGGACGTAAATACAACTATCTTAGAAGTCGAAGTGGATTGACTCGGGACAAAATCTATATGGCTGAAATAAAGATTAAGCTCATTAATACCCAAGAGTACAGCTGCAAGTGGCTCGTTAATCAAAAGTTAAATTAGCTGGTATTAATATTCCCCAAGGAGTGGGAAGGGGAATGTTAGATGCCTAGGTTTATGTATACTACTAGACTACTAGGCAGTGCAGGTTTTTCCCTCCTGGCAATATTCCCCTCCATTGTACTTAAGTATGCCTCCACCAAAGTAAGCAAGGCAATTGCGTCCCTTGGAAAACAAAAGTATAACAACTGAACTATGCATTAAAACAAAATAGAATAACTTGTCATTAATAACTGAACATATGATGGTTATCGAGATGATGATAGTGAACTATAGAGGTTTATGCAATACAACAATGTAGTGATGAAAATCATGCACATAACTCTAAAGGTACTCTATTCTGTCTTGATCTGGCTGGGTTACAGGTGAGATACACACAGTAGGTCGGTATTAATAACAATAGTATTCCGTCTTGACGCCACCAGGTTCCTCGTTGACACTGCACGGGAAATCCTGGGCTCCTGTTGAGTGCTTGGAAGACATAATCAAGAATGTGTCTAGTTCTACATAAGTACAACCCTAGGTAATACATACAATCTATCACCCCTATATATACACTCACATTGGAAAGTCTGGCAATGTCTATCTTCCAGATTTACTGCGCTCACTCTCTTCTCTCTCTCTCTCTCTCTCTCTCTCTCTCTCTCTCTCTCTCTCTCTCTCTCTGTCTGTCTGTCTGTCTGTCTGTCTGTCTGTCTCTCTCTCTCTCTCTCTCTCTCTCTCTCTCTCTCTCTCTCTCTCCGTCTCTCTCCTACTGTCTACTCAGGGAGGACTTTTGAATCGTCTAACACGCATGTAGTTACAATTCATGCCATCATTTGTAACGTCGTCATGAGGAATAAAATATCCTAAGTCCATGTCACTAATTCAGACACCCGATTCCTTACAGCCGCTAGGTTAAAAATTTGGTTTAGCAGATCAAAGGGTCGGTAATGGTATCATAAGAGTATCTGATTCCCTGGCTTAAGTGCCGTGATCAGTCCTGGGATAGGCCTATGTGAGTTACGATGAAATCTCGTTCACCACGCACTGAAGGGGCTAAGCGCAACATGCACCCGATACCGATTTGGATAATGTCTGCACCTCGACACCTCTGAATCAAACACAATCCATAGACAATATGTTTAAGTTCGCTGCTCGTAAGAACAGAATAGCACACACACTATCTTCATCCTAGTGAGTTACCATATAACAATTTGCATCTCAACACCAAATAACCAATATACGTGTCAACCTCTAAGTATGCAAATTCAAAATAAGCATATAATGATATTCCTAATAATGGCATAACGAATGAGTTAGTAATAATATTGTATACATACAAAATGAAACATATAAACATTGAAAGAATATATAAGGAGCATAGTCCTAGCTTCGTAGATTCCTAAGTGTTTCGTAAGAATGACAAACTTATAGCAATATGCTATAGACAGTAAACTAAGGAATACGAGTACTCAATGAGATAGTCTACAACAAGCCGACCTATGAAGGTCCCGAAGATACAGACTACAAACTAACATTCATAGAAACTTCTAACAGCACAAGACTCAGACATATGAAGTTTAGTCATATAATTCTTTCATAGCTGTTCTTAACTCTGAAGTTATCTGATTTGAAACCTTCCAAGCCCAGTCTACTTAAAATGTTTCTTAATTCTTTTGTTTCTTTTTTTTTTTTCCTTTTTTTTTTTTTTTTTTTTTTTGCGCTTGCTTGCTCGCTTTGAACTCAAGCATTGCCCATACACACTATTTATAGTAGTAGTAATGGGCTGAATTTTGCGTGTGGATTAGCTTTCCCTATTAATAGTGTCCCTAACCATTCGTCTCCGCGAACCTGTATGCTAGTTCACGCCTTGGTGTCCCTACATGGGCAGTGGAACAGCACGTTTCAAATGAGCAGGTAGACTCTCGGTGTAGACTGCGAGTTTTACAATTCTTTGATGAAACTGGCAGCTTGCGTTATGTGGTTGGCGCGCAATTTGGTGTCATATCTGGATGGCCACTGAGCAGCGTAATTTTATTCCTCTAGTTTTTTCCTTCCTATCTTATTGCATACGTTCATGTATTAGAGTATTATGGTACAACTCGCGACATTATGTGACAGTCAGTTTAACTTCTGCTGCCAGTTTATCTTGTCAAAATGTGTGTAACCTTTATCATTGACTTTACTTTTGCTAGTCACGCTAACCTGTGTTGGCAAATTGAAACCTTATCAATAAATTATCCCTTTATAGTAAGTGAATCCGTTGTTAATATCTTCAACTGTTGCCTGTAGCTAAACTACAGAGAGAGGACGTTGAACACTCCCCCCCCCCCCCCCACCCTCAACCAGCGGAGTTCAATGTCTTGTATTCAGTTTTGGCTCCTGATGATCGGTTCCCATTCAAGGAGCCTGTCCGGTGACACAGGTCACGGTTTATATGATGATCCCCAGCAGAAACATATGGAAACTACAGAAGCATATGCAAATAACAGCATACAGTGTGTTTAAAATATTAATGTTTGAATTTGAAGATCACTTAAACAGACTGCGATACGTATATACATCTTGTTCTAAAATGCAGATCTGTAAGACATAATTCGATATGTTTTACAACATTTTTGTTTGAAATAGCAAGTTTTATAGACAGTATATGATATAATTTGCGAGATTTAGGTTTTAAAGTTCAGATTACTATAACAGTAGTAGATATGTTTTGCAAGATTTATGTTTGAAATTGCAGATCCCTAAAGCAGTATACAATATGTTTCATCAACTTGCTGTCGTCTGAATGTGGTCATTTGGTGCCTCGTAATCTCGTCTACAACATGCAGAAACATTACGGTGGCATGTGTTCTAATGGTAAGTATCGATGCAAAAGGTAAAGGTCATGCTATGTCATGTTGTTCTGGCATATGCGGGGATATACTCGGGATATACTCGAAGGCCTAAACGGCGCACCATGGCTGGAGTAGTCACGATCACAACAGCCATCTTCCCCAAACGGCGCACCATGGCTGGAGTAGTCACGATCACAACAGCCATCTTTCCCAAACGGCGCACCATGGCTGGAGTAGTCACGATCACAACAGCCATCTTCCCCAAACGGCGCACCATGGCTGGAGTAGTCACGATCACAACAGCCATCTTCCCCACATGGCGCACCATGGCTGGAGTAGTCACGATCACAACAGCCATCTTCCCCACATGGCGCACCATGGCTGGAGTAGTCACGATCACAACAGCCATCTTCCCCAAACGGCGCACCATGGCTGGAGTAGTCACGATCACAACAGCCATCTTCCCCAAACGGCGCACCATGGCTGGAGTAGTCACGATCACAACAGCCATCTTCCCCACATGGCGCACCATGGCTGGAGTAGTTACGATCACAACAGCCATCTTCCCCAAACGGCGCACCATGGCTGGAGTAGTCACGATCACAACAGCCATCTTCCCCAAACGGCGCACCATGGCTGGAGTAGTCACGATCACAACAGCCATCTTCCCCACATGGCGCACCATGGCTGGAGTAGTCACGATCACAACAGCCATCTTCCCCACATGGCGCACCATGGCTGGAGTAGTCACGATCACAACAGCCATCTTCCCCAAACGGCGCACCATGGCTGGAGTAGTCACGATCACAACAGCCATCTTCCCCAAACGGCGCACCATGGCTGGAGTAGTCACGATCACAACAGCCATCTTCCCCAAACGGCGCACCATGGCTGGAGTAGTCACGATCACAACAGCCATGTTCCCCAAACGGCGCACCATGTCTGAAGTAGTCTCGATCACAACAGCCATCTTCCCCACATAGCGCACCATGGCTGGAGTAGTCACGATCACAACAGCCATCTTCCCCACATGGCGCACCATGGCTGGAGTAGTCACGATCACAACAGCCATCTTCCCCACATGGCGCACCATGGCTGGAGTAGTTACGATCACAACAGCCATCTTCCCCAAACGGCGCACCATGGCTGGAGTAGTCACGATCACAACAGCCATCTTCCCCAAACGGCGCACCATGGCTGGAGTAGTCACGATCACAACAGCCATCTTCCCCACATGGCGCACCATGGCTGGAGTAGTCACGATCACAACAGCCATCTTCCCCACATGGCGCACCATGGCTGGAGTAGTCACGATCACAACAGCCATCTTCCCCAAACGGCGCACCATGGCTGGAGTAGTCACGATCACAACAGCCATCTTCCCCAAACGGCGCACCATGGCTGGAGTAGTCACGATCACAACAGCCATCTTCCCCAAACGGCGCACCATGGCTGGAGTAGTCACGATCACAACAGCCATGTTCCCCAAACGGCGCACCATGTCTGAAGTAGTCTCGATCACAACAGCCATCTTCCCCACATAGCGCACCATGGCTGGAGTAGTCACGATCACAACAGCCATCTTCCCCACATGGCGCACTATGGCTGGAGTAGTCACGATCACAACAGCCATCTTTCCCAAACGGCGCACCATGGCTGGAGTAGTCACGATCACAACAGCCATCTTCCCCAAACGGCGCACCATGGCTGGAGTAGTCACGATCACAACAGCCATCTTCCCCAAACGGCGCACCATGGCTGGAGTAGTCACGATCACAACAGCCATCTTCCCCAAACGGCGCACCATGGCTGGAGTAGTCACGATCACAACAGCCATCTTCCCCAAACGGCGCACCATGGCTGGAGTAGTCACGATCACAACAGCCATGTTCCCCACATGGCGCACCATGGCTGGAGTAGTCACGATCACAACAGCCATCTTCCGCAAACGGCGCACCATGGCTGGAGTAGACACGATCACAACAGCCATGTTCCCTTCCAGAACATCTATGGGTCACCTTTTATAAATCTTTGTCGGCCCCAGGACCGTGTGCTGACGACACATTCCGTCACGAAAGAGGTTTGAACAAACGTAGGCAGGGTCCATGGCTTGTATATTTGTGCAATATGATAATTTTTGATAAAGGCAACAGTTTCCTAGCCACAAAGACGCTGACACTCTCCCGAAGTTGGTTCGTTAAAAGAAAAGTAAAGATTTATGGGGTGGTCCTGGTAAATATTGTGGCTGGGACACTAGTCGTGTGGACAGGACCCAGGAAGACCAATCTAATCCTGAAGTGAAATTAGACATCTGACCCAAGCAATACAAGTAAACGCACACTCCTTCCAACTGTAGTGAATAATTCAGAGGAAAGTATTGTGGGTTATCTTACATACATCACTCACAGATCATGTTGCCAAAGAGTAACAAGCATGAATAGTTAGGTATGAGCGAGGGAAAATGCCTAATATATTGTACAGAGTTTCGTTAGGGATCAAATATAGGGAAGGTTTTCAGTTACAAACAATATTCTAAAAATTCTGTCCGCTCTCGTCATCGAGGACACCTAAGGTTGTGGCAGTGAACAGTAGTAGTTGGACAGTCTCGTGCAGCCCTCGGGTGAATGAAAGTCCCTACTGGAACCCATATGGCCACCCGACTATACGCAATAAATCCATGACTGCTAATCGACACTCATAAAAGAGGATTTGAGGAGTGTACAGTTAATAAAAATAAAAGCTTAAAGCACACATGATTCGAAACCTTAACATACAAGTGATGATGTACCCTTGTTAAAGGATTTATAACCTAACATTCAAGTAATGCCGTGCCCTTGTTGAAGGATTTATAGCCTTAACATACAAGTGATGCCGTGCCCTTGATGAAGGATTTATAACCTTAACATACAAGTGATGCCATGCCCTTGTTAAAGGATTTATAACCTTAACATTCAAGTGATGTCGTACCCTCGTTGAAGGATTTGAAACTTTAATATCAAAGTGATAATGTCGCTTTGTTGAAGGATTCAACGCCTTAACATTAAAGTAAAATTGTGGTTTTGTTGAAGGATTCGGAAAATATATATCTAAGTCGTGTTGTGACTTTGTTGAAGGATTCGAAACGTTAACATCCAAATGATATTGTCTTCTTGTAGACGGATTCGAAATCTTAACATTCAGGTGATATCTATACCCAGTTTAAGGATTTGTAACCATATGACCCAAATGATGACGTGGCCTTGTTAAAGGAATCGAAATCTTCACGCTGAAGTAATACCGTAAACTTGTAGAGGGATCAAGTGCACTTCTATGCTAGACCAAGAACTCGTGTTCATCGGCTTTTTTCCGAGTGTACCCTATGTGTCAATTAATACCAATGAGTGTATTAAATGTATGCAAGCAAGATAACAGGACAACGAACAGAAAAACGCTGATGTGATAGTGGCTGGAGACTTCTGTGGTAGCGATATTGGAAAAACTAACGTAGAGTTATTAGGATTGATAAATGAACACATGCGTAATGGAACCACATGCCTTAATTTGATTGATGTGTTAAAATCAAACAGAATGGCCACAGGGAGTCGCCACTGTTGGGCAGATCTATTGTTTATCACCTAGTCGCAGTTTGTCATATTGTCTTTAAAACCATGTTGTTGACAGAAAACGTTTATATTTTAGTGACCTTTTTTTATCTTCAAGACGCAACTTTGGTAATCTTTTAAAAGCAGGTTGTTGAGTGAGTTGGGAGGTAGATGGAAGTTTACTTTGTTCGCTACATGACTAAACAGTATACATTCAGATAATTTTCTGCTTTAAAGCTTAGACAGGCAGACAAACATACAGACCGTGGACAGTCTTGCGTGACCATGCCATTACAAACATACAGACCGTGGACAGTCTTGCGTGACCATGTCATTACAAACATACAGACCGTGGACAGTCTTGCGTGACCATGTCATTACAAACATACAGACCGTGGACAGTCTTGCGTGACCATGCCATTACAAACATACAGACCGTGGACAGTCTTGCGTGACCATGTCATTACAAACATACAGACCGTGGACAGTCTTGCGTGACCATGCCATTACAAACATACAGACCGTGGACAGTCTTGCGTGACCATGTCATTACAAACATACAGACCGTGGACAGTCTTGCGTGACCATGCCATTACAAACATACAGACCGTGGACAGTCTTGCGTGACCATGTCATTACAAACATACAGACCGTGGACAGTCTTGTGTGACCATGCCATTACAAACATACAGACCGTGGACAGTCTTGCGTGACCATGTCATTACAAACATACAGACCGTGGACAGTCTTGCGTGACCATGCCATTACAAACATACAGACCGTGGACAGTCTTGCGTGACCATGTCATTACAAACATACAGACCGTGGACAGTCTTGCGTGACCATGCCATTACAAACATACAGACCGTGGACAGTCTTGCGTGACCATGCCATTACAAACATACAGACCGTGGACAGTCTTGCGTGACCATGTCATTACAAACATACAGACCGTGGACAGTCTTGCGTGACCATGCCATTACAAACATACAGACCGTGGACAGTCTTGCGTGACCATGTCATTACAAACATACAGACCGTGGACAGTCTTGCGTGACCATGCCATTACAAACATACAGACCGTGGACAGTCTTGCGTGACCATGTCATTACAAACATACAGACCGTGGACAGTCTTGCGTGACCATGCCATTACAAACATACAGACCGTGGACAGTCTTGCGTGACCATGTCATTACAAACATACAGACCGTGGACAGTCTTGCGTGACCATGTCATTACAAACATACAGACCGTGGACAGTCTTGCGTGACTGTGACGAAACGCGTTTATCTGTCTTGGGTCGTCAAGATCCCGCACTATTTTGGCGCGTCATCGGGGACTTTCCCAGCTAAAAATAGACTGAGGGAAGCCGATGGAGGACTTATTATCTAGAATCTTCTCGAAACACCGGAATTCGAGTAACCCGTGATGTTGGGTATCGCTCTAAATTCCCGTGCAGAGAGATCTAGAAACTCTAGGCGGGGAATGACGTTTTCCCGAGAAAGTATCTTTTCTCAAGAAGCACTCGCTTCTAGTGCGCATTGAGTTGGCACGAAGCGGGAAATTGGCTAAACCAGTCATTCACTTACTTTTGTTCGAAGAGAACCGACGCAGGCCTGATGTGAGCCATTTTTGTGTCGCGTCTCACCTCAACCATGATTCGGCTGACTGTTATGGAAAGGAAGCTGAGAAGCCCTTGAACAGTTCGGAAGCTGACTGGAGAGCTGGTTTCTACTATTCAGGAGTTTGCCTGTTGAGGAACCAGTCAACTATAATTGTTGTTGGCAGGAAACCACTTCGTGTGACAGAGCGAAGGGTTCAGCTCTTTACTTATCACGCCAGACTCAACCACACCAGGTACCCAATGTGATTCACCATGCGTGAAGGTTGCTTCAAGACATACAACTGCCCTGAAGGTGCACGTATGGGAAATGATGGTTTGTGATCGTTTTAAAATAGAAGATACTCTGTTTTTGCCAGGAACATTTCAGCATTTTGAGTGGTCATGCTCCACGACAGGAAACACCGGTCCGTCTATTATGACGGGGGTTCTGCCTAAACGCAGAAGTAACTGATCTTCAGACACTTGAATGGTTCTTTGGACAGCTCTAGTGGCAGGTCCTGAGAAGAACTACACCAGTTATTGACGTGTGTCAAGTGTAACCCGGTGGAAGGGACTATGGGGTTATAGTCCAACCTGAATTGTTTCCGTGAAAGAGATGTCTGATTCTATTAATGTACTGTCTCAGTATGAAGATATAAACTGTGTTCTAGAAGGACTCAGTAACATTTCAGTAGCCATATCTGATTATACCAGCAGTGTGACTGTAAGAGACCATTGAATTGGTCATAGACATTTTTCCATTCATGTTCCGGTGCTGTGACGAAGGGACTATTGAATTGGTCAATGCCATAGCTGTTCTGCAGTGGGACTGTGTTACGAGTGACAGACCATTAGATTGGTCAGTGACTATTTAGTTCATCGAAGTAACCAATACTTGGAGCCAAGTCCAGGAAGATTGTCTCCAACTGGGTAGTGTTCGAGAACTGTAGTACCAGTGACTCCGTGGGAGTGTTAGAGATGCAGTTGGTCCAGTGAAGTGTGATCCAGCAGTGATTCTATTGTTGTGGTTCCACGTTCGGGAGACGGAGTGGTCTCCAAGGTTCTAGTCATCTCACTGGAAGGAAGCCGGGTGAGTGGCGGACCGACTGGACGGGACATCTGCATCCAATCTACTTCTCAACTTGATGAAGACACCTACATCTCTGAGTCTATCTCTACTCTATCTTCTATTTGTGTAAATAGATTCTGCTATCAGGATGTTCTTTTCAGTTCTATATTCTCAAGGGTAGAATAAACTTTATGTAAGTTGACTTGCTCTTTGTATAATGATTGAGTGTGGTCTCGGACGATGCCTAAGTGTTCATTGTTCAACAGGTGTAGGTAGTTAGTGGGGTTCTAGAATCTGGAGGGGCTTGTAGACGTAATTAATTAATATGAGATCAACCACAGAGTAAAAATGTGTATCTGCTCGTCCAACCCCTGGGGCTAGAATACACGGGAGTGCCAGAGACACCTCGGGTGTGGTTCACTCTCACTACCCAAGGTGAACCCGAAACACTCCGTTACAGAGTGGGGGCTCGTCCGGGAGTATTCCAAGATCTTTGTGTGTTGTAGACCTCTCACATAGGGATAGGGACTTTGTCTTTATCCTCTACTTCAGTCTACATAAGATTCTACTACTTCTACCTATCTCCTAACTGTCTGACGGACATTTGTGTTGTGGTGATTAGTTAGTACTGATTATTGATTCATTGTATTGCTTCACCCACACATACTTGAGTACCCACCTATCATAGTCAACATGTCTACCCAAGAGTTAGACTTGGACAAAGTTCAGGAAACTGGACGTAAGTCTGGTCTTGAAGGAGATGCTTTGAATTCCTATGTCCAAGAGGTGGAAAGAAATTTTCGCCAAGAGGAAAGAGAGAGGAGGAGAGCAGAAAGAGAACTGGAAGCCAGTAAAGTGGCTCTTGAGGAAAAGAGGATAGCGGCTGATACTGAAATGAAACGGCTTGAGTTGGATGCCGAGAAAGAAAAACGTGACCATGAGTATCGAATGAAGCTACTTGAGGCACAAGTGCCTGCTACAGGTGTAACTGATGGAGCTATGGGAGGAGGTGTACCTCCTGGCTCAGAGTCAACCAGTAGACGTGACTACCAGGCTATGAAATGGCCTTTACAGCCGTTTGAACCCGAGAAGGAACGGATAGACCAATACTTAGAGAAGTATGAAGCCATGTCTATTGCAATGGGTCTAGACAAACAGAAATGGTGTTTGAAACTCTCCCAGGGACTCCGTGCCGAAGGTTATGAGGTGTATGCACGCTTACCACCGGGTTTACAGAATGATTACCCGGCATTGAAAGCGGCTCTCTTGAAGAGATTCGAGATCACAGCGCACTCATACCGAAGGAAGTTTCGAACGGCGAAGCGAGAACCTGGTGAACTGTTTTCAGCATACAGTGTGAGATTGAACTCATACCTTCTTAAATGGATGGCCTTGGCCTGATTTAATGAGGAGTATGAAAGTTTGCGTGAGTTGATGGTTGTAGATCAGATGCGAATGCAAATGTCTAAACCCTTGCGAAACTTCTTAGGTGAGAATGGGGCTGAGAGATTGGATATAGTCACCAAGTTAGCCGAAAGATACGTTGAAGTCTATGGCGAGACTGGGGACACCAGTCCAACAGATCCGAGATCGAAAGATAAGGATCAAGGTAAGTCAAAGAAGTCAAAGAAGACCACAGGTTCTGATGAACCAAAGAGACAGGTAGGCTCTTTAGAGAAGAGCTCTAACGTCAACCAAGGTAAGAATAGCCCACCTAGTTCTCCAAAGAGGAAGTGGAGTGAACGATGGTGCAAATTCTGCAAGTCCAGCACTCACAATACGAGTGAGTGTAAGAGTAAAGCCAAGGACTTTCACTTTGCTTGTCTTGCAGAGGTTAGGGATAGACCTGGCAGGAAAGTGAAGTCGTTTGATGGGAATGGAGAAACTAGACGACCTCCAGTGGTTGAGGAAGTAGAAGTGAATGGGCAACAGGTGTCGTGCCTCTACGACACAGGATTGCAATTTTCAGCTGTAATTGCATCCCACCTGACAGGCCCAGAGCAACTCACCGGGGAGATGACGGAGATACAGCCAGCCAGTAGGAGTGCTGTAGCGCTACGTTGCCCGATTGCCAATGTGGAGATTCGGAGCAAGTACGTTACTGGACGCATTCAGGCGGCAGTCGTACCGGATCCTCTCTATCCCCTAATTCTTGGCCGGAAGTACGTGTTTCTGGGCGAACCAGAACACCCTAGCATCCATAAGTCTAGGCAGGTCAGAGGTACAGAGGTAGAGGGTCTCGAAAAGGTAAGTCTCCGAAATACTCACCCGGATAGAAGGAGTAATGCTCGGAGCAAGGATGCGAGGGAGTGTCCTTGTTCGGAATGGTTGCCCAGCAATGAAAACCCGTTAACTCAGGGTAAGTTCAACTCTGATAACCAGTCACCGTTAATTCAGACTGGAACAGAGAAAAGGCAGAGGGAACGTAAGTTGGTTCCTGAGAGCTTCAGAGCTAATCTGCTGCGAACGGTACATGTCAGGTCCTCAACCGGACATCTGACTGTAGGGACAACCAGTAAATGTCTATCCCGGTACTATTGGTGGCCGGGAATGACAGGCGACGTGCGCAGGTATATTAGGTCTTGTCCGGAGTGCCGTAAATGCACACCTGAGAAACGGACGAAGACGAAGATATCCTTAGAGGTTGGAGACCGAGTTCTAGTACTCCTCCCAATCGAGGGGAACGAATTCGAAATCGGGTGGCAGGGCCCATTCCTAGTGGATAAAGTGGGGCTCCACAAGCACTATGGAGTGGTGATCCTGGGAAAGTCTACTACTTTCCATTCCAGTCTCCTCATGCGCTATGAGGGGAAGCCCGATGATAAGTCCACCAGCCCAAGGGCGCAGAGATTCGCTGAAAGAACGGTTCGGGGTTCAGGTCAGGTAGCGGAAAGCCTGTCACACCATAGGAAGTCCTATATGTATGTGCAGGTACCTTCTTCGGTTCAGCCCGGTGCTCGGGGGAACATGACCGGCCAAAGGAACACCCGTAGTGCTAGCTACACTGAGAACCGTGGTAGGAAGAGGTGGGTTGTGTCGGAAGGGACACCGACCCTTGGTCCCTCAATCCGACCGACTGCAGTCCAGCTGGGTCCTCGAAAGGGGAAGCTGGAGTTGCAGAAGTCCAGTAAACTCTGGCAGGAACGATCGTTAAATCAGGTCGAGACGGGAGCTCTGGTCCGCAAGATACTGCGAGATGCCCGATCGCAGTAGCGGAGTAGGCGTTGATCACCCGTGATACTGAATAGCTTGTCACCCCACCGAATGTGGTAAAAGTATTCTATACAATATTGACGGGTTAGACTTCCTCACCCGCCATCCGGTCTCTTAGAAAGAAGAACGAACGACATAGACAGCTTCTGCGTAGAAGTGGAACGACGGGGTCGATCCTCTTAAAGTGGGGGCCTATGTGACGAAACGCGTTTATCTGTCTTGGGTCGTCAAGATCCCGCACTATTTTGGCGCGTCATCGGGGACTTTCCCAGCTAAAAATAGACTGAGGGAAGCCGATGGAGGACTTATTATCTAGAATCTTCTCGAAACACCGGAATTCGAGTAACCCGTGATGTTGGGTATCGCTCTAAATTCCCGTGCAGAGAGATCTAGAAACTCTAGGCGGGGAATGACGTTTTCCCGAGAAAGTATCTTTTCTCAAGAAGCACTCGCTTCTAGTGCGCATTGAGTTGGCACGAAGCGGGAAATTGGCTAAACCAGTCATTCACTTACTTTTGTTCGAAGAGAACCGACGCAGGCCTGATGTGAGCCATTTTTGTGTCGCGTCTCACCTCAACCATGATTCGGCTGACTGTTATGGAAAGGAAGCTGAGAAGCCCTTGAACAGTTCGGAAGCTGACTGGAGAGCTGGTTTCTACTATTCAGGAGTTTGCCTGTTGAGGAACCAGTCAACTATAATTGTTGTTGGCAGGAAACCACTTCGTGTGACAGAGCGAAGGGTTCAGCTCTTTACTTATCACGCCAGACTCAACCACACCAGGTACCCAATGTGATTCACCATGCGTGAAGGTTGCTTCAAGACATACAACTGCCCTGAAGGTGCACGTATGGGAAATGATGGTTTGTGATCGTTTTAAAATAGAAGATACTCTGTTTTTGCCAGGAACATTTCAGCATTTTGAGTGGTCATGCTCCACGACAGGAAACACCGGTCCGTCTATTATGACGGGGGTTCTGCCTAAACGCAGAAGTAACTGATCTTCAGACACTTGAATGGTTCTTTGGACAGCTCTAGTGGCAGGTCCTGAGAAGAACTACACCAGTTATTGACGTGTGTCAAGTGTAACCCGGTGGAAGGGACTATGGGGTTATAGTCCAACCTGAATTGTTTCCGTGAAAGAGATGTCTGATTCTATTAATGTACTGTCTCAGTATGAAGATATAAACTGTGTTCTAGAAGGACTCAGTAACATTTCAGTAGCCATATCTGATTATACCAGCAGTGTGACTGTAAGAGACCATTGAATTGGTCATAGACATTTTTCCATTCATGTTCCGGTGCTGTGACGAAGGGACTATTGAATTGGTCAATGCCATAGCTGTTCTGCAGTGGGACTGTGTTACGAGTGACAGACCATTAGATTGGTCAGTGACTATTTAGTTCATCGAAGTAACCAATACTTGGAGCCAAGTCCAGGAAGATTGTCTCCAACTGGGTAGTGTTCGAGAACTGTAGTACCAGTGACTCCGTGGGAGTGTTAGAGATGCAGTTGGTCCAGTGAAGTGTGATCCAGCAGTGATTCTATTGTTGTGGTTCCACGTTCGGGAGACGGAGTGGTCTCCAAGGTTCTAGTCATCTCACTGGAAGGAAGCCGGGTGAGTGGCGGACCGACTGGACGGGACATCTGCATCCAATCTACTTCTCAACTTGATGAAGACACCTACATCTCTGAGTCTATCTCTACTCTATCTTCTATTTGTGTAAATAGATTCTGCTATCAGGATGTTCTTTTCAGTTCTATATTCTCAAGGGTAGAATAAACTTTATGTAAGTTGACTTGCTCTTTGTATAATGATTGAGTGTGGTCTCGGACGATGCCTAAGTGTTCATTGTTCAACAGGTGTAGGTAGTTAGTGGGGTTCTAGAATCTGGAGGGGCTTGTAGACGTAATTAATTAATATGAGATCAACCACAGAGTGGGGTTCTAGAATCTGGAGGGGCTTGTAGACGTAATTAATTAATATGAGATTCTAGATAATAAGTCCTCCATCGGCTTCCCTCAGTCTATTTTTAGCTGGGAAAGTCCCCGATGACGCGCCAAAATAGTGCGGGATCTTGACGACCCAAGACAGATAAACGCGTTTCGTCACAGTGACCATGCCATTAAAAGATATTACCACATGAATTGATATTTTTTTCGCTCGCTCGCTTTGAACTCAAGCGTAGTCCATACACACATATATTTATAGTAGTGATGGACTGCAGTTTGCGTGTGGATTAACTTTCCCTATTAACAGTGTCCCTCGCCATCAGGCGAACCCACTCCGACTTAAGAGGTACTTGCAATTAACGTCCCCAAGTCAAGGACGAAAGGATCAACATTATAGTCCAGCTGTCCGGTTTAGGGGTTGAACCGCTTACCAGCACATCGGATGTTTAAGAACACGTGTTCTTATCCATTCGGCCATGCGGACTTGCGAACTGATATATAATGTTAGAGACTGGGAGCTGTGGACTTGCACGAGCAGTCAGCCAGTTGCCTGGCACCTTTGATGATGATGATGATGATGATGATGATGATGGTGATGATGATGATGGTGATGATGATGATGATGATGATGATGATGATGATGATGATGATGATGATGATGATGATGATGATGATGATGATGATGATGATGATGATGATGATGATGATGATGATGATGATGATGATGATGTAGCTGACTGCTGACTTTCAGTATCACACAAGAGCCCTCAATAAAATAAGTAAATAAGCTCCTTGTCGTTAAAGATATGCATGAAATAAACTGGTCTAATTTCAGAACGACAATGAATGGGACAATTGTGTTTTGACATCTCTCCAACACTGATCGTATTCTTGTATGAACCTAAGGCCTATCCACGTCAATGTGGAAGCACTAGACTCGAGTTTCGCTCTCGTTTGAGCTCGTTAGTAGTGCATATCCTTGACCGGACCCGGAAAAAACCCGGATCACTGGCGTGTGAAGCGTGTGTGTAACCACTAGACCATGCGGCACACGCTGGACACGGCCAGATTATCACAACACAATATTACAACGTCACCCATCGTAGGCTGTAGCTCAAGATATGCCCGATCGCGGATGTGGACCCGAACGATCAGGTCTTCTCACTAGCAAGGCACACCACGCCGCGTGTGCGTGTGCCGTCCAGCGTGTGCCGCGTTCGGGTCCAAATCGATTGACGGACGTCAGTCGCGGCGATCGGGCAAATCTTGAACTACAGCCTACGATGGGTGACGTTGTAATATTCTGTT